>CM060419.1:45742077-45752077 GCA_030545235.1 Helianthus tuberosus | reverse complement strand
TTGGAGATTCAAATAGATAAAGTGTTCCGTGAGGAATGTGATTCAAGTAGTAGATGATGTCCTACTTGATACTTGAGGAGGGCTTTTGCTAAACCCACAAAGAATGCATCGGCACCGGGACTAATTACGGATAGAAGACTGTTTTAGTTGCCGGTGATACTGCTTGAGAAGAAGTACACCTCTTTTTTATTTAGTACTCGAGAAATATGGAACTACTTTGATTATTGCCGCGGCTTTTGCTTTAGCTCATTCTCTTTTCGATGAAGCTTTTTTTGTTCATTCCGATACTTTTTATGAAAGCAGCTAAATGAAGACTCACATTTCAGAGTCAATAGCTTTGACAAATTGTATATCGAAGATGGGAGAGGCAACCATCAGATGGTTTATCTAACCTTCTAGTTCCGGGGGTAAACCATTACACCTCCTTCTTGATTCCCATGCGGCTAACAACCGATGCAACCTAACCCAATGCCGATAGTGAAAGTCTCTATCTATATAGGAAGTAAAGGCTCTCGCAGTAGTTGTTCTGTAAGGGCTTCCATTACTTGCTTTAATTGCATTGATTTCTCTTTTCTGGCCTCAGACTTGTACCTAATCTTCTAAAGATCAACCACGAGTCAAGTCAAAGAACTCCTCTTTCGTAGTACACTTCTTGCTGAATACCTTTTTCTTGCTTCCTCCAATTGGCAATAGGACATCCTCTCCTAAGCTAAGGAAGTACTTCAATGAAAGCATCGGGTGATTTCACCCCTTAAGTAAGGCGAATTGATAAAGCCTAGTCTAAGAGCAGGATGAAGTAGCAAAGGGGAACTAAATAGCCTTACAGGGAATGGGGTTAGAGAAGGCGGTGAAAGGGTATTGAGCTAGAATGAAACTACAGGGCAACTCTTTATAAAGGAGGGAATCTGTATTTGTGGACGTATTGCCAATGCTTGAACAAGACAACTTAGACCTATTAGAGCGATACCAGAAAAAGGACAGAAATCGATCTCTTTAAAGACAGAAAGACCGGCAACTAAGCAAGATAGAAAGAAATGACTGATTGCCATACATAGACCGATGAAAGGGAATAGACTGTTGTTGGCAGGATAAATCCCCTTATTACAGAAAGAGATCGAACGGGATCTTTTTTCTTCTATTATGAGATTTCGAATGACATCTGTAAAAACTAGATGATTCAACGAGTACCGATGCTTTGCTTTGGCGTAGGTGTCTGTTAAATGTTGTTTGGGATGGTCTAGTAGTTGCTCCGTTTTCATCTACGGTTGACGGAACGCAGAGCAAGGACTTCCTGCCTGATCCGATTCCGGGGTTAAAAGAAAAGGCTGTGGACAAGAAAGCGGTTAAAACTGCCCCTTATGATGAAGGGAGGGGAGCTGCATCGACCCTTTCAGTGGTTTCAGGCGCTAAATGCTGGAAATATAGGTTAGTACGGGATAATAAATATCCACACTTTCTTATAGCTATAGCCAAGACTTCTGTTGATGGAAGGGGATAGACGAAGTGACTCGATTTAAAGTAAGCAACGAGAGGCAATAAGGTTCCGATGTCACTCTTTATTTTCTTTTTTTGTTTTTTAACTGACCGGATCGGTCACTCCTCAACCAACTAAGACATTTCTGAGCAGTTCCCCTCACCCGCTATCACTTAAAGGCAGAGCTAACCCAACATTCTACTGCTCTCTAAAGGGCCTGCCTATTCTATTAGTCAAGCTTGGAGAACATAGTACTAGGACTTGCTAGATGAAAGACCTTGATTGGTTAAGGGCTTAAAAGTTAGGTAGCTGCTATCTATCGGATCTTTTCTAAGAGGTTAGGTAGGTGGTTGAGTCGAAGCGGAGAAGGAGACTAAGTCATCGGTTGTGCCGGGATTGATTTCCTACTTCCAGCTGAATGAGGGCCACACAGCCGTCAACCCTGCTGGAAGTGCTTTCTAGATCCAATCTCCTGGTCTTTCGTTCGTTATTCGAATGTCTGGACTAGTACAAATGTACGAAAGGTGGTCTTGCCCTTTCCTTTACAACTAGTAGCTAGTAGCTCCGTCGTTGATCTCTCCTCTTCCCGGCCGGTTGTGACTCGTATGTCCAGCCAACGACTATCGATTCCTAACGAATCCATAGATTCTTCTACCATTCGACCAGATCTTCTAGATTGTATTCTCATTTTCCAGCCTCGAGCAACTTTACTAATAAGGGAAAAGCCCTTAACTTAATTTAATTCATATTAGATTAGTATAATATAAAGCGCTAGCGCCCAACCGGCTTTCCGCCTCCGTTTGGTCGTGCTGCTATGATGTAACGTGCAGTCGTCCCGAGGCATTTTAGGGCCCCTCTTTTATCTCCCTTAAAGTCCTTTATAGATTTCAAGTCGGGAATAGAGCTGTGACTTATTCGGCGCTATATCACAATTCATTCATTCTCAGGCATAGCTGTTCACGAAACGTGGCGTGGGACATCTGTCGGTGGCGGGTTAATTCCGAGCGAGAGGTCAAACCAATCCCATTCATCCTGGTCTGATCCGAATGGATCTTGTTGAATGAATTGATCCATTGTTCTATGCCCTAATTCTTAGTTCATTTTTTCCTACTCGGACCCGCCGTACTTCCTTTGACTACTCCTGAGATATAGTGGAAACATTTTGTTATGGTGGAGAGTGGGGAGTGAAAAAACCAATGCAACAGAGAACGACCACATGAATCGGAATCCGCTTAACTTATTAAGACAGACGACCGAGAAAGAAAGACTCCGTGTTCTCCAAGTGGTTGATCTTAGCTTAGCGTGCTAGCCGCTGCTTCATTTCGTATAGTGATAACGCTTTCTCTTTCTTAGCGCTCCGCCCCCTTATATAGTAAGGGGAACTTTGGTTGCGCGGCTTTCTCTTATACTTATAGGGGTCTATTTTCTCTGACATGAGGCGAGAGGAACGATTATCAGAAGCAGCTGAAGTCTGAGACACAAAGGCTGATTGCTGCTCACTGTGTTGTGCAGCTTGTATGCGATGAAGACGCGATTCTTGGTTAAGGACCTTAGTCCGCAGCACCTCAAACGATGGAACAGTCTTAGAGTCGGAGATGGTTGTAACAAAAGCTTCATATTCAAAGGGCTTTGTAGTGAAAACTACTTTGGGGACATAGAAGAGAGTTGATAGCAGCCAAGGCATCAACCTTAGACTTCAGTTCCCGTAAATAGGCATCCATAGGCTTGTTACCTTTCCTGTTATTCTGAATATCGAACTTCAATTTCATTTCTTTAGCCGTGGACTGATAAAAAAAACTTTGCTCTAAAGCCATCCTAACATCCATATATGTTTTGTTTTCATATTCTATTGTAGACTTCCGTCAACATGTCCACTGAGAGTGTCACGTTCAACCAAGAGCGAACACTTTGATTTGTTCTCACCCAAGCACTATAAGCGGGGTTGAGATGAGCCCTTCCTTCAGCATCACTGATGAATTGAGGGGAACATGGGAAGGTCCCCTACACATAGCCCATTAAATCATTACTGAGGAGTATAGGTTCAAACTTCGATTTCCAGAGAAGATAGTTGCGTCAGTCTAGCTTTATGGATACGAGATGGGTGCAGCAAGAAGGGGCGCAGGTGAGAAGGATGATGGGTTCTGGTAGGTGGCAGGGAAAGATTGAGGAGATGCATTGGAAGACATGGTGTATAACGGTGAGAAGGCAGCAGAGGGAACCGTGGTATATACCTGTGGGGAAGGCATGAAAACATGACTGGAGGGCTGTGGAATAGATGCCGAGGGTCCTGCAGTCGGTCCATGAACCCGATAAGAGGGCAACAATGGTTTCGGGTTCACAAAGGACAACGAACCAAATGCAGTGTTGTAGGACTGCAAAGCCGTAGCCTGTGACAGCGATGAAGACTCGATGCTTGAGTCTGTCATGAGTGAAGATGCCACTAGGGAAGCACTGGGAACGGCAGATGACAAACCAGTAGTGGAGGCAGGAATCAAAGTAGAGTTCTCAGAGGAAGAAGGAGCTGTTGAGTCAGATGTGGCATTAGACTTCAAATAGGTTCTTCTCGAAGTGGTCATTAGTAAGCCAAGGAAGTTCTTTCCCCAAGGCAAAGAGTCCGTTCATGGTAGAAGACCTTTCCTTTCAACTAAGAATGCCGACTTTCCTCAAATGATTGGAACTAAGGTATCCTATCCGAAGGAAAAGAAGAGTAAGCCAATAGTATCCCGGGGAAAGAAGAAAATGTCACATTGACATTTTGAAAGGCTTTGAGAAGAGGAGCAACAGTGAAGATGCCGAGAATGGTCGTGTGTCTATAGGGATTACCGGTCTTGGTAAGAATATGTTGCAAATGCATGTGAGGGAGGAATGCCTGCATTAAGATTTAAAACTTGTCGTCTACTTGAAGGAAATGTTTGGAACAGGGAACTTACAATAATACAACGCCGCATTCTTCGAAGATTGAGGAACAAGACGAGATCTGTTAAGAGAATGATTTATTCTCGAAAAAATCTGAATAGTTACATCCAATTACAAACTACACGAAAGTTGCCCCTTTTTCATGGAGACTTACCCATCACAGAGATGCATAGAGGAACAGAACGAACTTCATATATCCCTTTTCCACTCAATCCAGAAACAAGATCAGACGTTATTCCGGTTCGTCTCCATTTTAGTGAAACTCTTCCTCAAGCAAGGCAGCCGATAAGTCATCGAAGGCTTTGTGTGAATAATGTAATAGTCAGCATTACTTCTTTTCAAGTTTCCCAAGGTGATTTCATATCTTTGAAAGAAAATGATGCTATAATCTATTCAGAAATAAGGAGATCCTTCTATATTGAAATTTCAGTTTATAAAATCATAGGAAAATCCCTGGATAGCCCGGTAAGAATGTGGAGAAGAACCAAAACGAAATGGTTCCGCTTACTTAAAACTAAGAGGGGATGCCGCCTACTACTGAAAGACCCGTTTTTGCAATAGTTGTGTTCTTCTATGCAAGACGAAGACTTAGAAAGAACAAAGAAGTTTGGATCCGAAAAAGTATGCTTAGGCAGTTCTTTCGCTGAACACAAGAGAATCAAGAGGAATTTTTATCATTTCAAATCGATATTCTTATCGAAGTGAAGGAACGAAAAAACCCTAAATCTTACTACTAGAAAAAGAAGTCCTATAGTTTACAACTCTTCTTTCTATAGTAATTTGACCTCTTGCTCCACCCATCAGTCTTCTATGAAGAGAAAAATAAAAAGCTCTTCCCTATCTACTCATTATTCGGAGGTGAATCATAGAACACCAAAAGTTGTGCTATCTTATGGACCTAAACCTTCTTCTTAAGGTTTGAAGATCCAAACCTTCTTCTTCTTAGCGGAAACGCACGTGGCCAAAACATATAAAGATTGGCATAGTCGCTCATAGGGGCATATATATCCGGATAGAGGATAGTCTAGATCTTGATTCACTATTTCCATTTTTGATTTTCTGTCTCGTACGAAGCGATGTGGGGCAAGCTTAGGATGTGACCTTGCCTTTCGCCCTGCTACCGCCGTTCTAAGTTCTTCTGACTAAACGAAGTTAAGACTAAAGTTTCGGAACTGAAGTTTGCAGCTTTTTTCAGCAAAGCTTAGTAAAAATCCGTCCTTCGGCTACCTTGGATCAAGGGTAGAGATAGGAAGTAAGTCAAAGGTAGATCAACAAAAGTCTTAGTATGGGAAGAGTCAAAGCGAGGGGAGAGACTTTCTAAACGAAGGTTAGTCTAAGTAAGGAAATGGGCACTCTGCTCACATCGAAGTAACTGATGTCTCCCTTATGGTCGACGTTCTCTCCTCCCATCCTCTCCTCCCCCTACCGGTCGCCGAATAGAACTCTTCTTTGCCGTTCTGGTTGGCTTAGGGCGGTCGAACTCTCCCCTCCTCTCCTTAACAGTCGAGTGATTTCTCATTCTCTCTCCCTCTTTCTATAGATAAGCGGGTTCTTCGATCATTCTAATGAAATAGGTTCGTTAAAGCCAATTGATCGAATTCTGTTTTAGATTCGTATTCCACTCCAACCGGTGCAGAACTCTTAACCTTTCTAGGACCCTCTCTACGGCAAGGTGCTGCTCTACTCTTTCCACTTGCTCCCTCGTGTATAGCGGTTGAGTTCTTCGCCTCACGGTTTGGCTACCCATCGTCATTCCCTCTCTGTCTAAAGTGAGAGGGGTTCTCTGCGCACAGTGTAAGATTTCGGTCTCGTAGGCAGCAGCATTCATGCTTGCCTTTGCCATGATTGTCCGTTGTTCCCTTGGTGCGCTGTCATTGACGGTGTAAATCTGTTCGTTCGAGAAAACATGTTGATCTCTTTCCATATCCTATCCCCGGTTGTTGCCCTATCAAGATGTGTCCCTTCCTTTGACCCCTTTTCCGATTTATTAGTGCTGTCCCCCTTGCGTTCCCTCCCTTTGTGAAGAATTCCATTTCCCTTTTTCTCCACTCTTCTTTCTTCCTTTCTTATTCTCCTGTTGGAAGTACCTAATCTGCTTTTTGAAATCTTTCCTTTCTTATACAAGATTCTAAGGTCCTTCCCCTGTATATAAGTCTGTGCGATTTTTCCCCTGGCCGACCCTCCCCTTACTGGTATCAGTGCAAGGGCAATTAGTACGGGTTGCCATAGTTGTCTGGATGGATTGGAACGAAGGGATGAAGGAGGGCCAGCCTGCCCAACAAGTAGACTGGAATAACTAGTTTCTAGTCCAACTAGCTAGAGCTCCAGCCCAAGCCTCCAAATCGAAGCTTCGGAGAGCCTTCTCCCATGCGATGAGATGAATTCTGTCTCTCCATCCAACACCAGACCGTGGACATCTCGTCCGAATTCCTTCAATCCTAGCAGCCATTCCTTTCGGGACCTCGGACAAGGAGGGAATAAAGGCAAGCTTTGAAGGGTGGATTTCATTAAAAACAAGGCCTTACCAGCTGAACCTAATAGGGCGGGCACCTTTCCAACCCGAAAGCTTCTTGCTGAATTTCTCTGTAACTGAATTCCAAAGTTCATCTCTTCATCTTCCCAGCATACAAAAATGAACCGAAATGGAATTGGCTATTGAACAGCCAAACATATTCTGGCCGACCCTCATAGTGTGGATGGAGGATGAAGGAAGAACACCTTACTTCTTTCAAAAGACAGAAACAGAGTCATTTTTTCCCACTAGCCTAACTAATGATTCTACCTCACTTTGTTGTATTGTATAGACAAGCCTGACTTTATAGATAGGAATTCAGAAAAGAGTTCTAACTTACCTTCCTGACTGTGCTTCCTGCTTTTGGACCTATTTTCTATTTCTATTATAGTGGTAAGACTGTAGTCTACTGCAACAGGAGAAAGGAAAGCAAGCCAATATTCATGATAAGACCCTCTTTACACTCTCTCTTTCTGCTCGCTCCTGTCAACGAATGAATTTACTACTTGTGTCACTGACATTCCATTAGCATGGTGGACTATAGACCGGCTTTCACGTTCACTCTATAGGAAGGGGACTTAGATTAATCGATTCAATTGGTGAAGTGCTTTCCTTTAAAGGTAGCAAGTGATTGAAATGACAAGCTTGTAACTGATATGAAATCGAAAGACAGTAAGTTGGACGAGGAGCTCATGTACCACAGAGTGGGCAAATGCTCCCTTCTTTCAAGAGACTGTTTATGTTCTTGTTTCTTTAGTCTCTTTACCTGCGAGCATGAATTCCAGAACCCAATACTAGGAAAGAGCTTCATACCCTATAGAACTGACAGATCGGCTAGCGAAGATGGCTCAGTCTCAGTAGATCCCTCACTCCTCACCGGCTTACGGAAAGAGAGCCCTAAGGGAGAGAGATTCGGTACTTCAGGCATATCTATCAATGGGCAAAGACAGGAGAGCCTTCTATCTCTTCCAGTCTTATAAAGGAAAGAAAGCAGGATGAACAGGCTTGAGTGTCGATAGATGACTTTAAGGTAGGCGCCTATCTCTTATTATACTATAGCAACGGGAGAAGTCGGGATTGGTGCCCTAAATGAAGGGAAATCTAGAAAAAAATGAGATTTTGCCCAGATAGAACTTTTTCAATTCATGATCTGCTCTACGAAGGGAAAAGTGAAAGTCTCATTTGACAGCTATATAAGATAGACACTTTCTAATTTCCATGTCTGTCTATGAGGGAAATAGGTCAAGTGTCATTTTGCAACTGTATGAGCATGAACATCTACTTTCGAATTTGAATAGTCCTCTTAGCCGGTCGATTGGCTTGAATCTCTCTTTCTTTTGAATCGTAACCTACTATTAGTGTATGCCTAATACTGAACTAATTACTTTTCTCTAACCAACTTATGACCAAACAAAAAATGACTTAACTAATGGCCAGATTACCCTCTCCTCATTCAAAACTACTTCTATCTAGCTCCTCTCTTCACCATCTTTTGGTTAAAAAGAGTAAGAGTATTCAATCCCAAAATTCCTAGGAGTTAAGCATGTTGGTGATGAACTAGTTCTCGTTCACCCCAGACTTGCTGGGTGGAATGAGTCAAGCTAGTTCTGAAATCGCCAGAGCCCTCTTGTTCTAATCTTTTTCTTAGCAACTGGCTTTCAGAAGTCTTGCTGCGAGGAAGATTAGAAACGCCTTACTATATTAATTTAGAATAGTGGCATTTTTCTGCAGATATGGAGTTTGTTGAGAGGACTTGCATCCTTCGTTCGTAGTGGTCATTTATAGCTGTTTTTCCAACTGAAACTAATTTACTATTTTTCGACAAGAGGGGGCTCTTACTTCTTTCATCTCTAGGTTGAGTACTAGCAAGTCAGGGATAAGAGAAAAGCCTGGGAAGGAATCGGGTTTTCAGCATCTGTAGTGGAAGACTGTACTGGTGGTGGTTTAGTTAGAGACAACAACGGGAAGGGGGTTCTCTCTTCTTTCAGCTGATTCTCCTTTGGATAGATGGGGGTGTCGGTGTAAAGATCGCATGGAACAGTAAATGGCAATGGAATCAAACCTCCTCCTATAGGTAAGTTCAGTCTGTAACTGAGGCTTTCTAGGCGTAGGGCTAATAGCACAATGGCGGTGCGGCTATGCTTTGTGGGTTCGAATGCCGGTTTGAGATAACCAGCCAGGCAAGGGAAAGAAGGAAGTCTTCCTGCGGAGGGGGAAGAAGCGGCCCAGTTTAATATATTCAATGGTCGACTTGCTTGAATCGAAGAGGAAGGCTAGCGCTTCTGACTGTGAATATGAGAGGCAGTTTCACCTTGACAAAACAAATGAAGTAAAGAATCCTGTTGACTTCTAATGCAGAAACGAAATTGATAAGGCATTTGAAAGCCCATGTATCTGAGCCTGTCATCCATAGGAAGAGCATTCCTGAGGAATCTCCAGAAGAAGAGAATCAACCCATCTTAGGAGGAAGCCACTGGTTCCATAATAGAGACCACCAAGGACTTTTTTGGCCATGAATTCTGGGAAAATGCCAATAGGAAGCAGAGGAGAAAAGACCTGAAGGGGAATGATGCCAAACTAGTCTATCTGGGATGTCAGAATCTAGAGAGATATCTTACAAAATAGATTGAGCCTCTGTGGATAAGCTAGGCAGAACTAAGGTAGAAAAATCAGCAGATTGAATAACTTCTCTAAAAGGAGTATTAAGATCCACATTCTGCACAGAAAAAGCACCAGCACCCTAGTTAGCCATGCTCAAGCCAGCACCTACCACCCAATGAGAGTTGCCCAGAATGGTACTAACATGAGGGAAAACATTCCTCCAAACATGAGAGCTTAAATCAGAAAGAAATAGGCTTAGACACCACATCCAATGGATGACCCTATTTAGATCTCATAAACTTACCCCAGAGATACTGATACTGACCAACAACATAAGCCCCCGCAAGTTTGGCATGCAAAGCTTTCCTGTCTAATTACCAACCCACCCTCCTTCATGGATTGACAAATGCTGTCCCAAGCAATCTAGTGGTGCCTGTGCTCACCATTGGAATCCCATAATCAATTAGCCATAACACTTTTCATCTTAGAAATCCCGG
>CM060419.1:45517077-45737077 GCA_030545235.1 Helianthus tuberosus | reverse complement strand
TTCCTTTCATAGCTCTTGGGCCTATTCTATTCATTACAGGAAAAAGTCACTATCCTCAATTGCCTTGTCTCTGCATTTAGCCCCCCCTTTTCAGCCCTAGACTGGGTAGATTCTTTCGATTCTTCAATGAAAGCCTTCATGAAAGCTGCAACAGGATAAAGGATATCCTCTCTTCTCGCTCTGTCTGCTTAATGCCTTCTATTGAATTGATTGGTGCCATTTCTTCTCTTGGAGACAGGGTAATAGATTCATCTTGTCCTTGGCTTGTGAAGGGAATGAGGTAGGGTAGCCAAAGCCCCCAACAAAGGGATAGGGCAATCCTTCCCAAGTAATGCATAAGCAAGATCAGGACTAGAGGGGTGTGAAGAGTAGGGGGATCTCTTGTGCAAAGCAAAGACAGGTACGTGCTAGCAAAGAAGGGAAGTGGCAAGGGATTGAAAAGAAGAAGAAAGAAGAGAAAGTTAGTACACAGAGTCTTCCCCTGCCTAATTGATCTAATGATAAAGAAGTAGGCTAAGTAAAATAGAAAGTGTGTGTAAACAATAAGTAATGACTTGCTTTGTGAAAGCTCAGTTTCTAAGACGAAGGCTAAGAATTCTCTACTAGAGGGATTGAAAAGATCGAGGGTAATTTCTGAGTCTTGATGGACCTTTCTTATTATAGGCCAAAGGAATAGCTAAGACTTCTTCCCTCATTCTCATCAAATTGGGGTAGCTTAGGAACTATAGAATCTCTCAGGAGTTGAATAAACTCTTTTATGCTAGTGGAATTGGGAAGCATGATAAGTCCGTACTCCACATTCTAGCTTCATCCTTGGTTTTCAAAGAAAGGAACTGACAGAAGAGAAAGGTAAGATAATTCTTTCTGGCCTTAACTGAAAGCGGGGGAGGCCCAGGTCTACATACAGGTCTTGGATCAATAGAATCCTCCAATTGCTAGGGAAAGAATATCGGGATTAGTCCCCTTGCCATTGCTACCATCTTTGAAAGTCTAGCTATCCTCTCCTTGTCATGCTTAGTTATTCTGCATTGCTCCTTCTTCTGATCTTGCTTTCTTGCCTTATAGAACTGACCTTTGTCCCCTCCTTCCGGTTTTCACACTCACTTAAAGTCCATTCCTTGCTCTTGCCTAGTTCTAGGCTTAGACGAAAGAGCTCATTCATAGATTCCATCTTTCTAGCATTTCATGTCTTTCTTCCTTCAACTCTAATTCATGCCATGAATTGTTAAGTCCTTCAATAATAGCTATTGCCTCTCTTCTCACCTCCCCTAGAGCTATTGAATAAAAATCCAAGGCTCACTCGCTGCCCTAATCCCTACAGTTCCTTCGCTTACCGCCTAAGATGAATCTATTGCCTCCCCTCCCTCCACGAGTAGATATTTAGTATTGAATAGTGTCAAACCCAATCCCAAGCAATAGTCAAGAAGAAAAACCTAGGACTAGGAAAGAAAGGCAGAGACAGGGAAAGCTAGGGTGATAGCCCTATAGATGAGTAATAGGATAGGGAGCACTCTGCTACACTCATTAGGACAACAACCTCCTGACTACTATGAGTTAAGCAACTAATGGACAGACCAGACCGCATAAGACTACTAAAATAGAAAAAGAGAAGGGATTCATGGGCAGTGAAGGCAACCAAGGGAGAGGAATCATTCCATTCAATTCCGAAGCCTAGCGTCTCATGTAAGACTCTATCACCTTCATTCTTTTGTTGAGGTTCTGGCACTTCTTCCTCCGGCCCTCTATTTACATAGCGCAGAAAGGCAAAGGCTCTTGCTTGAATGCGTGACTTATGTCTCTTTTTCCATTTATAAAAAGTAAGATGAATCTACGCTCCTCGGCCTATAGTAAGTGAATGAGAGGGTATGGGGTTCCGGGTCTTTTTCCAGTCAAAATTGACTAAGAGGCAATCCCCGTTTTCCGTGATAATGTGAAAGGACTCAATTCCTTCTTTCTTCCCCAGCGAAATGTAGCAGGAACAGCCTTCCCGCAGTCGCATTAAGGAGATTTTTTCTTGAAACTCTTTACTCCTTCACCCGTAGCAAGTACTCATTTCTATTTAGTTGTTTTCTTACTCTATCCGGCTATTGAACCTGGTTTCCCTCTGCATATGGTAATAGAGAGTTAGACAGCTTAGAGAGCTCCTCAAAGGGCTAGTTCTCACTCTGTTTCGGGGAACCCCAATACTGTCTTTCCCTGTGTTTCCTAGTCTATATAGGTCCAATCTCATCTGCTAGCGCTTCTTCGTTGCTTGGTCGGGACACATTCATCGATTTCTTTTCATTCTTCCTGGGCTTGCAAGTGACTTACTTCTTTTGGCCGTTCTTGCTGTCTTAAGTTGTCCTCTTTTCTTTAGAAGCTGTTAATTGATTTCGTGCTTGCCCTAAGGCTAAGGGGAGAACTGCATGTCCTACTAGTCGGATAGAAGCCTACCTTGTTCATATCGAGCCAGACAGGAGAGACCCTCTTTAAAGTGAATAGAAGCAATTCCTTATATAAGCTTGAAAATAGCCGCTGTAAATCAATTCAAATAGATAGGGGAGTTCCGAACCAGCAGCAAGCCCTTTCTCGCCCTTTCTAATGTCCTAGGCGAAGGCAGTGCAGCTGAAAGCCCAACAGATCCCATTTTTTTTATCGCTCTACATAGCTCACGACCCGGCATGAAGAAATCTCTTAGACGGGCGGATGCGAATCTGGATCTATCAACGGAGCAATTCCATTCCAGTCGTAGTCTCAATCCCATATTCAATGAAAGTCTCCGCCATGTCTGACCCCCTCTTTCTATCCGGAGTGAGTCAGGCGGCTAAGCCTTTAATCCTGATTAAAGAAAGAGTTTTCCCACCCTCCAAGTATCCATCCATAAATGGAATCGGTTTGAGTGAATTACTTACCGCACTCAAAGCCAATAGGGAAAGTCAGGTCAAGAGAGAGTCTCTTTCCGATTAGTGTATCTCGCACTTCCAATTCATTCCGAGTTAGAAAAGGTCAGTTCCTTCCCTCCCTTTTACTTTTTCTAGGGTAAAGTCCTCTTAAATGGATTACTAGTTCCTTCCTTCCCAATCAATGCTAACTCTAGTACAAAACAACGGGAAAAGAGGGGAAACTTGAGAATGAGAGAGCTCTGGGCGATTTGGGGAAAATCGTGAAACCCACAATTCTTCGTTCAAACCCTGATCTCGATTGACTTTGTTTAGCAACTAGGGTTGTCGATTCTTTACTGGTAAGGAATCCTCAATCGCTTTTTCGTTTCTAACCATTTGAAATCAGATTAGGGCTTTCGTTTTTTCTAGGGTTTCGGTTTCGTTTGCAATCAGATTAGGATTTCGATTTTTAGGGTTCAGATTTTTTCTTTTGTTTCCTGATTATCGACGGGATGAGCGGCTGGTTCTTTAACCAGTTTATGCTAGGGTTTCGGCTGTCCTCCTTTGTTGCTGATTTAGTGTATCCAGTAGTAGCATTAGGGTTTCAGTATTGACGGCTGTAGATTTTTCGTTCAAGTAAGGTTTTTGACGGCTGATTTGGGCTTCAAGTTTAAGGTGTTTGAAGGCTGATTAACCTGAACACGATTTAGGGTTTCAAAATCAGGTTCAAAAAGTCCTGTTCTTGTGCGATTTCAGTTTAGGGTTACAAATGAGTGACCAGAAATCGGATGATGTTGATGGCGGCAGACCTACCTTCTCGTTTGATAGTTTGGCCAGCCGAGTTATTGATGTTGAAGGTAATACTTGGTTCCCCCAATGAGGCACAGTTCAATCGGCTCAAACTGATCCCTGTAAGTTTAACGTCATCGATGAATTGTCAAAGATTTCAGTTCCAATTGAAGCTGAAAACTTGCGCAAAGCTACTAGGGATTCTGTAAGGGAAGGGATTGATCAAGTTAGTATGAGATATGCGCCTAGTTCAGCTCTTGATGTTGCTGCATTGGCTGGTCAAGGGAATACGAATATTTCATTTGCTAATGTTGTAAACAACATTAAGGAGAAGGTGAAGGTGAATTTTAGGGAGATGGAGTCTTCTGAGGTTGTGGATGGAGCTGATGTGGTTATTCCGTTGTCTTCGGTTAAACAAGTCACGGACAGGTATGCAAACACTCTCTATGGGTATTTCTTGGGTAAACGGCTAGCGTTTCCTGTGGTGGATTATTTTGCTAAGAACAACTGGGTTAAGTATGGTCTGGTTAGATTGATGATGAATGCGAATGGATTCTTTTTCTTCAAGTTCAAAACTAAGGAAGGGATGGATAAAATGTTAGAGGATGGGCCATGGTTGATAAGAAATGTTCCGATTATTTTGAAGGAGTGGTCAGCCTCTATCAAACTGGAGAAAGAGGATATTAAAGCTATTCCAGTGTAGGTAAAGATGCACGATGTGCCGTTAACGGCATATACTGAGGATGGTCTTAGTTTGCTTGCCTCTAAGCTAGGGGTGCCTAAGATGTTGGATTCGTATACTGCCACGATGTGTGCTGAGTCTTGGGGTAGAAGCAGTTATGCTAGAGCACTTATTGAGGTTCAAGCAGGGGCGGAATTAAAGAAGAGTGTTACTGTTGCAATTCCATCATTATATGGTAATGGTTATTCTAAGGTGGAGGTTAAAATTGAATATGATTTGGAGCCTCTAAGGTGTACTTCTTGTTGTGTGTTTGGTCATGAAGATAGCTCGTGCCCAAAGAACCCTCAGGTTGTTTCGAATGGGGAAGCTGGAAAGAAGAGTGATGATTTTCAGGTTGTGGGTGATAAAAAGAAAAAAGCTAACAATCAAGGCCTCCACATGAAAAATCAGAAACCTAAGTTGGTTTACAGACCAATTGTCGAACCAGGTTTCAACGTCTAACCCTTTTGATGTCCTTAAGGATAATGATGGTAATCAGGGAGGTACCACTGTGGGTCGAGGGGAGAAGAAGGCTACGCAGGCTAGTGGCGAGCAGGATTCGGATGATGAGGAGGTTGTTGAAGTCTATAATGAAACTAATGATTTTATGACCTCGGGTACACGTCCTTCATCTTCGAGAGCAGGGGTGAGCACATCTTCCACAAAGTTCTATAATGGATAGACGGTTTTTGGTTCGTGTTAAGGGGAGGATAGCGTGTGATTTTTTTGTCTTTGATGATGGAGGTTGAGGGTTTTTATTTTGGTGTCATTTGCTTGTCTACTTTATTTTTCTTGATGTAAAGTAGGCTAGGTTTTGTGGTGTCATTGATACATTGTTTTTTTTCTTGGTTTACATATATGGGGCATGTCCTGTATATGAACTAGTGTGGAACTCATCCTCACTACTTATTTTATTTGCGGTTTGTTTTAATAGAATCACCGGGGTAACCCTTTACCCAAAAAATCAATGCTAACTCTATATTCCTCTCTTGTAATTTACAAGATTTCCCCAGCCCATAAAGAACTGTAGTTACATACAGCTCTCAAAAGATAAAAAGAGAAAGAGCTATGAGTTCAAGTAAGAAAGTGAAAGTTCAGTCCTCATAGTTTCCCTATCCCACTGCCAAAAAGAAGACAACAACAATCTAGCTCCTCGTACTACTTCTCTCAGTAAATACCATTCTCTTAGTTAGGTAGTAAGTAGATAGACGGATTAGTACTTTTACCCAGGGGTAGCCTTCCTTGTCGCCAAAGAAGAATGAGAATTGACAAAGTTTTCTTGGGGTTTTTCGCTTCAATAGCAGAAGCAAAGAAGTCAAATCAATGCAGCTTTCGTGCCCAGCCTAAAAAGATCCTATCCTCTTGCAGCTGGAGCTCTTGATGGCACGTTCAAGCGAGTTTATGAATGAATGAAATCAGTTGAAGGAGCGGCCAAGGACGAAAGCTTTGATTGCGTTCTGCTATGGTTGGCTTTTTCCTTGCCTAAAACAACTATCTTCTCTTCGCGAACGGTTAAGAATCCTCTTTGTATGCGCGTTATCTCTTGTTTATTCTTCTAGTTTTTGCTTCTTATGCTTATGATGGGTGAGACTCCGTTTCTTCTTAGGTTGTCTGTAAGTGTAGTTCGTGGTTCACGGGTGAGACTACCTGGATAGGTGGGCAGTTCCTATCGGTGGAGCTAAGACACCTTCGAGAGATATAGCTGTAGCTCTTTATGGCACGGGCAAGACAGTTCATGAATGAATGGCGAGTTTTCTATTTACTAGAATATCTTTCCGGAAGCTTCTTTTTAGAATTGATTGCTACCGGTGGTGAAGAAATTGATTTCTGATAAAGTTTTCTTTTGATTTATGGACTACAACAACCTAAAGTAGCTAAATAAGTAGTGAAAGTAAGCTCCTGGCTAAAATGAGTCTTGGTTCTACCCACCAGCAATCATTTTTTGACCTGATTAAAAGTTTGATTGTAGATTGGCTATTTCGAGGTTCCATGCCCATGGATTGCGTTATTATAGCTTTTTTGATTCGTCGGGTATGCCGGCTAAGAGAATCGCTTCTCGCCTTGCTTGCAAGAGTATAAGCAGTAGATTTTGACCCTATATGAGATAGAACTCTTTCAATTCATGAGAGAAAGTGCTTTAGTAGCGATTTCCCTGTTCTAGTGCAAGACGCAAGGAGAAGCACGAGCGGAGCGGTCTGGCTAAACGTGCAATGCCCCGTAGGGAGATCTAGCTTATTGGTCTAGTGCTTCCAGGTGCTTGCCAGTTCTGAATGACTTCACTTAGTTTGCCATGTTCTTACAAGAAAGAATCTCTTCTCCGAATCGAATCTACGCATATCGAATTCAATAAAGACTTGAATAGATGCCTTCCTTCAAATATAGTTCATCCTGTTGATGGTATTTACTACACTAAGGCTAGAACCGGACTAATCCTAGCCTATTCTTATGAAGAAAGGTAAGCATGAAGCAACGACTAGATCCTCACAGTAGGCAGCTTAGCTGTGATTATGAAGTCAGGTGAGAAGCGTTATGCAATAGAGAAGTCAGCTAGTGCACTTAGACAGGTAGTTGATTTCATTAGGGAATTGAATTGCAGGAAGGTCAGCAGGTCAGGTAGTCCTTAGGCCGTTGAGCGAAACTCTTGGCATCCTCCTCTTATGAGGGGATAGGAGTGAAAGAATCATTATAAAACTACGAGGTCGCCCCCACTTCTTAGAGCTCTCTTGCTACCGGTTCCTTAGACTATAGGCAGAAAGGCCGAGGCAGAGCCAGCAATTCTCTAAAAGCAAGGATGATTAGCTACGTTCCAATGAAGCACATTCCAACAATTACCTAGCCCGGTAGGTGGAGGAAAAAGGCGGAGAACATTCTTTAATCAAAGGCGCCAATACCCACATCAGGATTAGACCCATTTCGATCGAGCGGCAACCGCTGCTGCGGTATGGTCCAGAGTCGAAACTGGCTAACATAGGGCAAGGGTCCTGATGGGCAAGTATAAATAGAAGAAGCAGCTCCTCTCACTGCCCCGTATAGGGTTCTGGGCCTCGTATTGACTATTACTAAGGGAAAGCAACCCCCGGATATTGACCTACCGGCAACTTCGAACTCTCACTCTCCTTCAGCCGATTCAGATACCGAATCGTATATCTTGGAGAGAGGCGCAGAAGCTCTCCCTTTGACTCAGGGGGCCTTCCACCACTTCGACAAATGCGGACGCGGTTCTCTCATCGTGAAAGAAGTAATGAAAGGTCCAGGTCAACCCGCGCTCGTTGTTGCCTGTATAGCTTTCTAGAGTAGAGATCTAGCAACGCATTCTAAGCACATATATAGCATGTTGCCCTGAAGTAGGATTGGAGGTATTTTCCTTCGGTCCATAAACGCAAGAATCGCGAGATGGCAGACATCGGCCGATGAGGCTAGTAGGGCCCTAGTCCTGTAACCGGGCAATGATAATTCCTAACTGAGAAGTCACCATGAGCATAACAATCTTTTTTAGGTAAAGGGTTACCCCAGTGATTCTATATATTCACAACGCAAAAAACAAGTAGTGAGGAAATACCCCCACTAGTTCAGACATGGGACAGGCCCCATGAAAGTAAACCAAAAAACAAGCAAACGCAAAACAAATTCAACCAAAAAACCACAACTAGACTAACAATCTAGGAAAACAAAAACACTTCAGTCTATTAGTCACCCGCATCAATAAGCTCATCCCCATGAATCTCCCAGTCTTCCAACAACCTTCTCACTTTGGCTGTATTCTTGAATCTCGCTCCCATCAGCTTATAACGGACTATATTGATAATCGTTGCAGCTACCGTATCTAGAGGTCTCGCATGATTCCTGAATAAACGGGCATTTCTTTCCTGCCAAACAATGTAAGCTGAAGCAGCAACAACCAGCCGACAAACATAATTAGCAGCGGATTTGGACCGAGCCCGAGCCGCTAACCAGTATATTACTCCAAGTCGCATCTACACTCGACATCCCTACTTTGTTCCTGACCATATTCCAAACCTGTGTAGAGTAGTGACATTCAAAAAAACAAATGATTGTGCGAGTCATAATCGGCATAGCACAACAAGCAACACATCATGTTCATGTTTCCTCTCCTCTCGGCTCCCCATTGCAAGATTTTATCCTGTGTCAGAAGTTTACGGAGCATAACAATCTTATTGGAACTTGAAAAAGAAGTGAATTTGTGAATGCCTAACTGAACGTTCAAGATTGGATTCAGAAGCTGAGGCGATTGGAAGGGAGGCGAGCGAAGGGAGGCGTCCAGAATTTCATAGAGATAAACAGTTCAGCTCCCTTCTAAGCCTTTAGAGGATTAGAGGAATCATCGATGAAAGTGTTACTTACTTACTTACTTACTTACTTACTTACTTACTTACAAAGATCGACTGGATAACCTTCTACTGACAGAGTGGTGGGTGCTACTGTCTTATCTTATCCCTTCTTCTTTTACCCCGCTGGTCATTCAGTTCAGTCAAGTTCATATCCTTCCCTTCCTAGGGCTTCAGCATGGTGTCCATTCTGAGGCTTAGGAGAATGAAGCAGCCCCGGCTATGAGTGAACTCCCCTCTACTTCCAGGCAATAGGACTAAACCTAAAGTATCTTCTCTTCTCCGGTTCTAGTTTACGTTTGAGTTTCTTCTGACTACAAGGTAATTTCTCTGCTGGAGCAGAAGTGGACGAACAATGTGACAACCCGAACTTTCAAGGTTAGTGTCGTCTAACCTCGTAACTTTTAAATTCTTGTATTACTTCTTTTACACTATGTTTTATCACACGTTGCGGTGAATGCTTGCTATTTGTTACTTGTTAAACCTAAAAGTAATCGAGAATCGTTGTTTGTATGTTTGGGCCACATATACACTTGGATTATATTTGGGCCGCACTTGTTAGACACCCCTTCGGCTCACGCACACACACAAGTTATTCTTGGCCAAGTTACACGAGCTGAAGCCCAAACCAAGCACAATTGTACACCGGGCCAATGTTTGGGCCCAGGAGAGCCCAAGTGGAAGTTAGTTTGGGGCCGGTTATTGGTCTTGGCTTTTATACGCCACATGAGATTCACGTAATACCATATCACACACATGATCAAACCCTAGACTCCCTAATCACCTTTGAAGTCGACGAAACCCCCCCCCCCCTTCGAGTCATCAGCCTGTCGATCAAACCCTTTTGGGTAATAGGTACATGTTCATGCTAACTTTTAAATTGATGGTTGTGTTTATATGTATTACATGCTGATCGTAAACATGAGAAAATTATACTATGTTCTTGCATCTTAATAAATATTTAGGGATTCTTGTTTAATCATCAGATTGTGTGTTATATGCGAATCTTTGTGCATGGATTGAATAGGGTTAGTTGTCATGGTAATTAATATGGTTGCTAAGGAATTGGGTATGATAATGATGTTTTTGATGTGGGGATGTTATTAACGACCATATGTTGCTTTAGAGTTTATGTTAATTAATAAGATTTGCATGATCATATGATAAGTTTTATTCATTAAATTGATGAAATAATCATCGGGTTAACTGGTTGGATACCGCCATAAGGGTGTAACGAATAATCATGGGCTGGGTCTAACCGATTACCAATCATGTTAATAATTAGTGATAATAATTGGATTTAGGTAAGGGATTGATAATCGATGACCTGTTTGTGTATTTTTGGAATGAAACCAATTCTGTGAACAATGACTTGGAATTGAGTGGGCCGCTCATTAAGTGCTATGGCAGAGGGCAGCCGGGCTGGGTTTAGGCATAGGCAGCCCATACAACACACTTTGTTTGGGCCGGTTAGTTCACAAATAAGGGAAACGAGCCTGTTTGGTCGTTGGGCCGCATATGTATAGTGGGCCTTGAAGAATGTGTGGGTAATATATGTGTATGTATATTACGTTTGGGCTCTATTAGTATTATTTGAAAACTAGAATTAGCATATGAGGTATGATTATAACCGATATTGGTAATTTAGTGCAACTTCAATGTGTGGGCCGAAGCCTTAGTGGGCCGTACGTACTAAGTGATTACGTGATGGTACTGGATTAACTGCTATGACCTGAATATATGCTATGTGAATGTATGATGATAAGGAACTAGCGTGTTGCATGAATTACTGTCATGACTTGGATAATGTTATGTGAAATCTGTGTACGCTACAAGTGTGGTATGTGTAGAGAATACGTGTTCTGTGTGCTACGTGATCAATGACTGTGTAATGTGAATGTGGGATACGTAATTCTTGTGTATACGAAACTGATTTGTCGTTGGTAACCACATTAGGAATTGGTTGATTTTTATGGAACAAGTAACTAGTCATACCGAGCAAACCAAGATGAGTTCACACTTTTATAAGGCATGGGATTCTCGGTGGGTTGGGAATGGGTTAAGAAGCTAAAACGAAACCTACATATTCACCTCTAACAGAATATGTACCTCCGTCCTCGGTTGGGAAGGACGACTACATTTAACCTGCTTATTCTCGGTTGGGTTGATTACGTACCTCCGTCCTCGGTTGGGAAGAACGACAACATATAACTTACTAGACAAAACTCTATCATGAAGTCCCTCATTTTTATATCGACTTAATCGTCGGGCCAATGGCGAGCTGGTCATTAGTTAATAGCGCTATTAGGGTTCACAAGCCTCACACCGTGCCGGTAGGATGGGCGTGTACTAATGGATCTGGGCACTTAGTCAATGATGATAGACATTGACGTAGGGCACAACTTCCTCAGTCAGTTGTCGATATGGTAACGGTCTAGTGGTTGCATGGGGTAGCCCCCACTGGTTATGGTTAGGGAAACAAGGAACTGATTAACTACTGGTTTTCGAATGAACTTATGGTTTTTGAAACAACTTTAAACTGGACAACCAACTGTGAACTCGCTCAACATTGTTGTTGATTCGTTGTTACATGCCTTGCAGGCCTTTAGGTGCATATTGTTGGAACTTGTTGTCTGGGAAGCTGGAGTGGTCATGGGTCGAGATGCATGGAATCACAACACAAGACTAATGGCTTTTACATGTGGTTTATAAACACTTAACGAATGAATTATGCTTCCGCTGTATACTGTGAATTATTTGTAACGTTCTAACACTTAATGTTAATAAATGAAAGCTTTACTTAAATATAACTATGAGTTCAATGTGATTGGTGGCTAGATCCTGGTACGTCACACGCCTCACGGGAGTTTCCGCATGTAATATTTTGGGGGTGTGACAAACAACACCTCCTTTCCTTGCATTAGCGCCCACTTTTCCACATCCACTTCAGGGAGAGAGCAAGTATAAATCATAGCTTTAGGCTTTCGAGCCTTTCTTCCTAGGAAAGAAGCCTTTACTTGAACTTGAGCGGTTGTCTGGAACTGATGCTACACCTTGGGGCTGCAGTCCCTTCTTCTTAGCACGGATGTCCCTCTTCAATCCCCTGCTCCTACCATTGAAAAAGCTAGGGGCTAGTAAGTCCTGCCAATATCAGGGAAAGAATATCTCCTGAAGGGCTTCCTTCTTTATCTAAGCGACTAATAGGCTTGGGTGGCTAGGGCACACGCTATCGAGGTTACACGCCTAGTCCCGAAACCACATCTGGCAGATGTGATTCCTGGATGTAGTTGGATGTGATTATCGGTGAAAGCATAGAAGGATATCCTGTCAATAGTCACAGGGAATTACACTATAGCTTTAGGACCTGACCTGTAATAGGTGGTGTAAATGTCCTTATTTATTATAGGATGAAGATGATTCACTCACCAAGAAGACCGTCTACTCGAGCAGTAAGAGTTTATTCAATTGCCAACAGAAGACCATCTGCGACAACAAGACCATCAGCAGCAGATGATTGAACATCGGATTCGTTGAGGAGATCAGCCCTAATTGAAGACCCGATACTCTCAACAATGAACTTCTATATATAACACCAACCGCGGAACAGGAGCATGCGTTACACACGTCGTCAGCTAGCGGACGCAAGGAGAATGGGACCTTCTTCGATAGTCTCTTTCATCATAATATTGAAAGCTTCCCCGCCCGATGCTTTGTTAATGTTAGAGTTGATATCAAGATGAAAGGGAAAGACAATAAGAAAGATTCAAGATAAAGACTAGAAGAAGGGGTTTTCTTAGAAGAATTCCCACTTGGACTGGTAGTGAGAACCCGATCTCCAGAAGCTAATTGGCAAGGTTTGACTTGACCAGAGCGGATCGCAACTCAAGCACAACTAGAGTTCACTCACCCACATGCCCAATAATGTGATGACTCTAGCCCCATGTCGGCTTCATTGACGAGTCATGATGCTACGATATAGGATCAAAATCGACTTTCATTTCACTTAACTCATCAAAGCAAGGAGTGGCTACTAGATAGACAATTAGTTCCGAGACTAAGAGATTAGGCTATCGGCCGGTATCATTTGAAGTCAACAAAGAAGGAAAGCCTTCCCCTAATCCAACATTTTCAGGTGAAAAGAAGATAGATGACTGAGAGTCACGGGATTTTGAAAGCACCGCATCTAGCTCAGCAGCTTCTTCAAAAGAGATGACGGATACAAAGCGGTTACCACTTGTTGGCTAATTCACGAACTAGGCCATGAGTTTTCTTTAACGAGTCCCGATCTGAGATATTAGCGAGATTAGCTACACGCCACTTAACCTAAAGAAAGGTCGACCCAAGAAAGCCCTTTTTAAGCTGATAGGAGAACTTCACTTACTCAAGAAATTGAGTAGCGAGAATCTTTCCTCAGAGGCACGAAAAGGGACCAAGCCATAGGAAAGAGAGCAACTTGAGTGCGGAGAAGGGGAAGGGCGCTCGAAGCAAAAGGAAAGAAAAGCACACCATATAGGTCAGCGGCATCAGCAGTTGAAGAAGTTGACGGCCGGATTCAAGCAAAAATGGGATAACCTGAGAAGGAGAGGGTCTTCTTAAAAAGATAGATCGAGTTATGGGCAATATTCCGTTCTTGGATTTTAGTCCGAATGCGTTTGTCATTTACCACCCTTTTCGAGTCTCGGATCATACGCCGTGTATTTTGAAAATGGGGGCCGTGAATGAGAAGAAAATCCAACCATTCAAGTTTCCTAATTTCATCACGTCTAAACCGGAATTCATGAAGTGTGTGGATCAGGAATGGAGGAAAACGATTCCAGGGTTTAATATGTTTTCGGTTACAAAGAAACTTAGTAATCTTAAACCGCACTTAAGGAAGATTTTATTCAACCAGGGAAACTTACATGCTAAGGTGTCGGAGTTTAGAAAAAAGCTGGATGAGATTCAAGTTCTTGTTGATAAGAATCCGTTGGATGGCAACCTCCGTCAACTAGAAGCGACATGTCTTCAAGAGTTTCAGTCTGCTGCTTATGATGAGGAATGTTTCCTCAAACAAAAGTCAAAAGTTGAATGGTTGTGTGCTGGAGACTCTAATACGAAATATTTCCATAATGTGGTGAAAAGTCGTAATGCGAGAAACCAAATTCATAGTGTCAGAGATATTTCGGGGAACCGTCATTGTTGGTGCACTTGTGTCTGTACTTTGTCTGTATCTTGTGATGATATAAAACGATGTCTTTGTTAGTCTTGTAAGTTTGACCAAGTCAACCATCCTCCTGGTTTGACTTGGCCAAACAGTTAGTCAATGGTTGTAATATGTCTGTGTCGAAGGATGTGTCATTGAAGGATTGTTTATATCCTTCGATGAGATCGAAAGATAAACCTTCAATGGATGTTGATGGACCTCGAAGGATATCATCCTTCGAGGTGTATATGTGATCCTTCGGTAGGTTTCAGGTCAATAGATGATCTTTCGATCAGTCTATCTGATCCTTCGACCAGACAAGCTGTGACGGGTATATATACCCATGTAATGTGTTCACTTCATAGGGAGAGAGAGACAGAAAAACAGAGAGTATTCTGTTGAGAGCATACACACACGAGTGTTTTAGAGAGTTTGCAAAACACATTTGTAAACATAGCTTTGTAACCGAACCTTTCATTCGTATTAATACAAGTGGTGTTAATCGGTGAAGATTGTGTGTTGTGTTTGTGCTTGTTCTATCTCGGTTTGCCTTTCCGGTTGGATTCCGCACAACCGGGTTGGTTTGTATACAAGGATTAGGCGACTAGATCCTCCCCTAGCCGGACCTACAAGTGGTATCAGAGCCGTGGCTCTTTTCCTTGTTAAAAACCGAGTTTATACAAGACTTTGGAGTGTTTTGGACAAAAAACTCACATGGTTTAGCACCCGTTTTTAGTGTTTTTCTCGCATTTCTTGTCGTAAAAACGTGTTCTAAACTAACCGGGTGTGTTAAAGGACGGTTTGGGTAACTTAAAAACTTGTTTTTAAGAAGTTTGGTCATCTCCGGCCAAATTCTGGCTTACTCCGGTGACCGGTTTCTGGATAAGAAGCTTCCATTTTCAGTATATTTTATTGTTCAAATTCTTGGTTTGCTAAAAGTATGGTCTGACCATACCTTTCTGCCGAAAGCTTTTTACCAACCCATCACCTTTTTCACCAACCTGTCACTTCTTTTGTCAACTGTGTCAGTACCGATCGAAGGATATCCTTCGAAGTCGAAAGATCATCTTTCGATCAAAGGAAGTTCGATAGATAATCATCCTTCGAACATCCTTCGAAGTCTGTGACTTATCCTTCGATCCAAGGAATCTTTTCGAAGCATACATCTTTCGGTCTGCAGTTCTTTTTCGAAAGATAAGGATCCTTCGTTTGGAGAATCTTTCGAAATCATTGTTCGAAATTCAACAGTGATCTTTCGAACACTGTTGATCCTTCGAACAAGTCTTGATCCTTCGATCTTAGTCTGTTTATGTTTACCAAGTTTGTGATTTTCAGGTATTATTTTTCTTGATCAAAAATGAATCCAAGATGGGGTACTCCGGTAAATACAGAGATGTATTTTGGTACTCCGTCTCCGGATAGCGGAAAGTATAGAAACACGAGTTTGTCTCCTTCGTGGGCCGAATCTCCCGCACCGGTATCTTCTCAAGCTAATGCAATTTCTACCGGTCAATGGGCATTCGTATCAAATCAAACTCCAAGTATTCAAAGCATTCTCTTAAGCGAGAGCGAAACCGGAAGTTTGAATCGGCCTCCAAAGTTGATGCACTTATACGAATATCCAGGATGGATTGACAGATTTCATACATACGTCCTTGGACAAAATACAGAATTGTGGTTGCGGTTCATCACAGATTTCGATCAAACAATAGAGGTTGCCGCATCATCTGCTGCTACGTTTGCTGATCTTACGGAAGATCAGAAGAAGGTCTATGATTTGGAAAAGAAGGCATATGCCATTCTTACTCAGGCGTTAAGTAAAGATATTTATCATCAGTTTGTCAGTTACAAGACAACGAAGAGGTTGTGGGACGCATTGAAGACAAGGGGCGTAGGAAATGAAGCGACACGTCAATTGAGAAAAGACCTGCTAAAGAAAGAGTTTGATGGTTTTACTTGTATGGAGAATGAATCTTTAGGAGATTTGACAAGTCGATTTAATCATTTGCTGACTGAATTGGCAAATTTTGAGGTTGTTACAACTTCAGCAGAGATTGTGAAAATGTTTGCAGATGCGTTGCCACCTCAATGGAATACTTTCTTGGAAATCATGAAGTACAATGGCACTTTAGCTACAACAAACTTCAATGACTTTGTTCAACTCCTGGAAAACAAGAATCAGGAAGAAACTCTCAAGGCAAAAAGAGTTCCAGTGCCACAAAATCCTGAAATGTATTATGGAACTTCTAGCACTTCTACAAAACCTTCTTCACATGCTCCAATTCAAACAGCGTTTGTGTCTAGCACTGACATGTATGGCAATCCTATCCAAGTTCCGGTCCCTCCAAAAACAGACATGTATGGCAATCCTATCCAAGTTCCGGTCAAGCCTCCTCCAACAACAGACATGTATGGAAATCCGCTTGAACCAGTTCCTCAACCACTACCACAACAGCAAAGCCAACGACCTATCAGAGCAACTGATATGTTCGGAAATCCATTACCTGTTCGATCTACCGGACCAACAGACATGTATGGGAATCCACTTCCTCCTCAACAGCAAGCGTGTTATGGAAGCACATCATCTGCTGGTCAGCAATCAAAGCCAAATACAGTACGGCTCGACACCTCAAGCTTTTCTAAAGTCAGTGTGGAAGTAGCAAAGGAACACATGGAGCTGCTAAACACTTTGGTGAGCGCATACTGTGGATTAGTGGAAGGTCAGATTGGCAACATTAATCTGACACAAGAAGACTATCAGCAGATCGATAAAGAGGAGATGGTGATGATGGACATCAAGTGGGCCTTTGCCAGTGCTGTTAGGCGAGCAAAGGATTTCATGGAAAGAACTGGCAGAACCAGCTTGGAAAGCAAGAAAGACACCAAGTATGGGTTTGATAAGCAGGCTGTTAAGTGTTTCAATTGTGGTGAACGTGGTCATTTCAAACGTGAATGTACGAGGCCATCTCAACATGGAAACCAAAATCCTTTCAGAGGTCAAGGCAACAGGGCAAATCAGAACCAAGTAAGGAACAATGAGCGCACATTGGTGCCTGTCAACAACCAGAGTCAAGCAGGACCATCTAATGCCAACCAGGCACTTGTGGTTCAAGTAGATGAAGGTTGTGATTGGTCAATTCAGTTGGGAAATGATGCTCCAGATGGAACAGCTTGTTTTGCTGAAATTGTCAAGGATCTTAAACACGCCAGTGGTGGAGAATCTTCCACCAATGGTGATGAATCTTCTGAAGATGAAGACTCTTCTGGTTATAGTAGAAGTTCAGATGAAGAATCCTCGAGTTCAGGTGATGATCATGTGGATGAGACATCAAGTGCGTCAGTCGATGCAGTTATTGATGAGCTTTTGGAAGAAGCTGAAGCAGGAATTCAAAGAAGATCTATTTTGGTGGATCAAGCTGCTTATTCTTCGTCTTCTCTCCATTCAGCCTTTATGGCTAATGTCGACAGTTCATCAAGTCAGGTATGTGTCGATGAACCCACTTCTGTTAGTTGTAATAATTGTGACATATTGAGTATTAAATGTACTGATTTAGAGACAAGCATGTCTGAGTTGCAAGGCAAACATGATGCTTTACAAGCTAGTTTGTTTGACTTGCAAGACAAACATGTTTCATTGAATGATAAGTGGTGTGAATTGCAAAGTAAACACGAGGCTTTGCAAGAGAAATATGATGTGACATTCATTCACAATCAGAAATTGACCGTTGATCTTTCGAAGTGCACTGAAGCCAACATGTTTTATGAAAACCATGAAAAGGAGTTTAAATCGGTAATTGAAAAATTAAAGAAAGATAAAACCGAGTTAACTAAAATGGTTTCCAGAAAACAAACTGACATTAATTTGTATATAACTCGTCTTGAGGTAATGCAAAAGGAAATGGCTTGTGTGAAAACTGAAAGTGAGGCGATCCAACTTAAGCTAGACAGTTATTTGAGCTCTAGCTATGTGTTGGATCACATCATTGACGTACAGAAAGAGAAACGGGATGTCACATGCATTGGATACAAGAAATGTCCACCACCTGTGAGACACAATTATGATGCCATGCCTGACGAGGAGGATAGAACTTTCTTTGAACCATCTGTTCCTCTAGATGTTAATGAATTTGCAACAGGACTTGGATACAAGAAAGAAGTATCATCAGATTCAGATGTGTCAGCAGATACATGTGTGTCTTCTGCAGAACCGAATCAGGCTCCTCCAGTTGTGATTGAGGATACTGATTCTTCTGATGATGAATCCGATGATACTGACTCAGCAAAGTCTGATGCGGGAATCAAAGAAGAGGACATACCTCTTGAGAATCATATTTTGTGTGATCCTCCTGCAAAACCCGCTAAGACTGTTGCAATTGAGTCCTCGTCTGCAAAAGAGTCGGAGAGTGTGGATTTGCTGTACACTCTTGTTGGTGATGATAAAATTTATTCAGACAAAGATTTTCCTATTAAAAATGTTAATCAATCTTTAATCAGTAAAGTCTTTGAAAATTCGACAAATAAGTTTTTGGGAAAGACAGGATCACATGTTACAGTAACACAGTGCCCTCCTATCCCAAAGGCCGAAGTTTGAAAACAATATGGAAATCAGAAAGTACCAACAGTGCAAAAACAGCAAAATCATGCCAAACCAAAAGGTAAAACACCGACTCAAAGTCAAAGGAAGCCGAATAAGAAGAAGAACAAGAATGTGAACTTTGTGAAATCTAAGGGAACGGACAAAATTGAAAAGTTTGAAAACCAATCTAACTTAGATTTTGTCAAGAAAGCAACAGTGATGAAAAGAAATGAACTAAATAGTTCAAAACCTAGTACCTCGGGATCACAAAGTTCATCATCGGCAAGACGATCACATGATACTTCGGGGTTTGTTGAACGAAGATCATGTTTTGAATGTGGTACAATTGGTCATATAATTCGAAACTGTCCGTATCTTCATAAGTTGAAAGCAAAGGATGATGATCCCCGTGAACGCAATCACCAAAAGCGATCTGTTTCTGTAAAACAAGATCCCCGACTTGTAAGAGAAAGGGAAAAGAAACAGAAACGCCAACAAGTCAAGGTGATTGAAAAGGCACTTAAAACTGATGTGGTTCAAAAACAATCTGTTCCAGTTAAACCAGAAAGTTCAAAATTTTCAAAAACTTCAAACAATCATGAAGTTAAATTTTCAAACAATCAAACTGGTAAATCTCAACAGACATGGAAACCTAAATTGACCACAAGTTCAGAGGGACCATCACAATTTATGAGTCATCAAAGAATAGAAGTTATTGTTGTTGATGAAAATGGAAGACCCAAGACCACAATGGCTTGGGTCCCCATCTCCAACTAATTATGTGAGTTCATGTGCAGGGTGTTCCAGGAGGAACTATCAGTAGTCATTGGATTGTTGATAGTGGGGCATCCAGGCACATGACAGGCGACATGAAGCTTCTCTACGACGTTAAATCTATTAGAGGAGGTTATGTTGCTTTTGCTGGAGATAAAGGCGGTTATATTACGGGTGAAGGAATGATTTCCAACGGGGTTGTTAGCTTTGATAAGATCAACTTTGTACAACAACTTGATCACAATCTTCTCAGTGTTTCTCAAATTTGTGATAAGCAGTTCTCAGTACACTTTGATGCAAATGGATGTTATGTGCTGAAACCCGGCTTCAAAATTCCGAAAGAATGGATTCTCTTATCTGCTCCAAGGATAAATGATTTGTATGTCCTTGATATGAGCCAAGCTATCACAACGTCTGCACAAGCAACCTGTTTCGTTTCCAAAGCCACAGAAAAGGACTCAATCTCTTGGCACAGACGAATGGGTCACATTCACTTACGCAAAATGAATCATTTGGTGTCAAATGAATTAGTGAATGGTGTTCCTCTTAAAAACTTTCATCTTCAAGACGTCTGTGTCTCGTGCCAGAAAGGAAAACAAACGAAGAAGCGACACCCTACAAAGAAAATCAACACGGTGGCTGTTCCTCTTGAACGTTTGCACATGGATTTGTTCGGTCCTGTCAAGCACAAAAGTATTAGGAATGATCAATACTGCCTCGTGATAACTGATGATTATTCAAGATTTTCTTGGGTGGCGATTATTCAAGTACAAAGGCACACTTTACCAGTCAAATGTCCTGGTCAGCCTTGGATGTTTGAGTACGATGACTTTTTCAATTCGATCAATGTTGAAGCAGTTGAAGAAAATGCTGCAGCAAGGATGTTTTTTGAGAGTGACAATGCAACAGATTCACCGTTGGTTCGTCCAATTATTGTCAATCAAGAACCATCTTCAGTGAACAATAATGCTCTCGACAATGAGGATTTTCACGATGCTACCGAATTGAACGAATCTTCAGAGGATGATGAATTTCTCGATGCAGATCAAGAAGTTCCAATAACAGCAGTTCATGGTACTTCAGAGGGTACTCCTCCTGTGGACATCCCTAGAACAGCTGAAGCTACTGCATCATCCTCTTCGTCAATTCCGGGCATTGAATTGATTGTTGATCTCAATCTCAACAATCTGGGTACAAATATTCCAGTTCAAGATAATCCAGAAACAAGGATTCACAATACCCATCCTCAACAAAACATCATCGGAAATGTACAAAGTGGCGTTCAAACAAGAAACATGTTGCGAAACAACAACAATGCAGGCTTGTATGCGGCGATTAGAGAATCTGGTCAACAAAATGATTGGTCCTTCGCGTGTTATGTCTCACAGGAAGAGCCAAGAACTTGGAAAGAAGCTTTGAAAGATAGCTCTTGGGTTGAAGAGATGCAGGAAGAACTGCAACAATTCCAGAAGCTTGGTGTCTGGAAACTCGTAGAGAAACCTGCTGATTACAAGAAGATTGGTACCCGTTGGGTGTTTAAATGCAAAAAGGATGACCGTGGAGTCGTTATTCGAAACAAAGCAAGGTTAGTCGTTCAAGGTTTTCGTCAGATAGAAGGGATCGACTACAACGAAGTGTATGCACCTGTTGCACGTCTAGAAGCAATTCGGATCTTTCTGGCTTATGCCTCATTCAAAGGTTTCAAGGTATACCAGATGGACGTCAAAAGTGCATTCTTACATGGTGTGGTGGAAGAAGAGGTGTACGTCGAACAGCCTCCAGGTTTTGAAGATCCTATCCATCCCGATCGGGTTTGGTTGCTCAACAAAGCTCTCTATGGTCTTCATTAAGCACCGCGAGCTTGGTATGCAACCTTATCTAATTATCTGCTGGAGAATGGATTTCGCAGAGGTCTTATCGATTGTACTCTTTTCATCAAAGAACAAGATGGAGATCTTCTACTGGTTCAGGTATACGTTGATGATATTATTTTTTGGTTCTACTAATGATGTTTTGTGTAGGAATTTTGAGCGCATTATGCAGGATAAATTCGAGATGAGTGTTATGGGGGAAATGACTTTCTTTTTGGGCCTACAAGTACAACAAACCGAGTCTGGGATATTCATCCATCAGACTAAATATGTTGGTGACATCTTGAGCCGATTCCAGATGTCTGACGCAACGCCCATCGGTACCCCATTGCCTCAAAATCACGGAATTACTCCAGACTTGAAGGGTGAAGCTGTTAGCCCCTCATACTACCGCGCGATGATCGGATCTCTTATGTACCTCACAGCATCAAGACCAGATATAATGTACCCAACGTGCCTGCTTGCCAGATATCAAGTCAACCCGAAGGCCTCACATCTTGCAGCTGTAAAAAGGATTTTTCGTTATTTGAAGGGTTGCCCTGACACCGGTCTATGGTACCCTAGGGATAATAACTTTGACTTGATAGCTTTCAGTGATTCTGATTTTGGCGGATGCAAAATCGACGGCAAATCCACAACGGCTGGATGTCAGTTTTTGGGAAATCGCCTAGTCACATGGCAGTGCAAGAAGCAGACGTGCGTCGCTACATCAACATGCGAAGCTGAATACATTGCTGCCTCAAGTTGTTGCTCCCAAGTCCTATGGATCCAACAACAATTGCGAGACTACGGTTTTGAATTCCTAACTACTCCTATTTATGTTGATAATTCTGCTGCCTTACAGATCACTAGAAATCCTGTGCAGCATTCAAAGACTAAGCACATCGAAATTAAGTATCACTTCATACGTGATTGCTTTGAGAAAAGGCTAATCGATGTTGCTTACGTCCACACCGATGACCAACGTGCCGACCTTTTTACCAAAGCATTTGACAAATCAAGATTTGACTATTTATTATTGGTAAACGGCATTAAGGTCAAGCAAGAGTAAAACCAACATCGGAAAATCATTTTTGTAAATACCTTTGTGTTTTAAATTTATCTTAGTTTGTTGATTTTAGGGGGGAGTAAATCCAAATTTGAAAATCCAAAAACATCGAAAAATTTCAAAAACACAAAAACAATAGAAAAACAAAAATGAGTTTCCTGGCGAGCAAAAGAGAAAATGATAGTACATCAGTGGTCAGTCCAAACCTCTTTTAAACCTTAAATGAAAAATGATAAGCAGCTCTATATAAGATGTATCGGTAGGCTCACAATCATTTTAAAATGTGCAGGGTGATATAAATCTTAAATCCGACTGAAGACCAGGTGGGAACCACTCATTGGCATATGGTCTTGGTACCGAAATTTCGTTTGAGAGATTGCCGAGGTTCTGAAATATTCAGTCTTTATGCTGCTTATCATCTGGGTATCATGGTTGTATCTTTTACCGAAAAATAACGGGGACGCAAGTCTAGATCTTCCATGATACCATACATACGTGTACATATTGCATTCGACCTCAATAAGTGATCAACAATCATATGTCCCTCACAAATAAGTGATAATATATCACATTTATCCGGGAGTCAAGTTCGTCTCTCTGCTGTACGAAAGTACTGACCTGTTCACGGACTTGCTCCTGTGCCCTCATGCATATGAAAATCAAGTTCCTCATCAATAAGTGATTCTATCACATAGGGCTTGTTTTCAAATCAAAATAAGTGAGAATCTCACATCATATACGGTCAAACAGATGATAATCGGTATACTCACCGGTAAGATGAACCCTCGTGCATACCTTGATACGGGAATGTGTCGTGATGTGGATGAACACCGGTCGGTAAGTATAAATCATACCTTAACGTATCCCCTCGCCATGATTACAAATGATAAGTTGAGCTTAAGTGGACAACAATACCGATAATTGTTATAGGATGCTTATCTTAATGTTAACTAATTGAACAACAAGAGCGTTTTGGCATGACCGTACACTGATATGATTCTCTTACCCTCGAAACTCGCAAAAAGAATGTCTGTAAATATTTATTTAATGCTTCAGTTTCTGCATCCTTGTATATATTTATTTACTGCTTTCCGTCTTTACATTTGAAATATTCAAAAAGTCCAAAAATATTTTAGGTGTGTTTTAATATAAACTTTCTAAAAGCCAAAAAGATTTTATTTCTATTTTATTTTCGATTGTACGATGTTGGAGCTCGAGTCTTCGTTACCTGAAACCTGAACGAAAACCGAATTGACTAAATCTTCATAAACGGTCGAAATTTGCAAGTTTTGAAAGTTAAAAGCTAAACTTGATAAATTTTATTGAACTTTCAAACTGTCGGACGGTGATTGATTGAACAATGGTCACATGTGTGTCGTTTGCTCCTATATTCCAAGCAGTTGTTCTCATTACGCGTTTAGATTTCTTGCATGTGCAGATTCTAAAGGCAAGGAGAACATGGTCGATGACAAGCCTCGGAATGAAGACACAACGTGAAGGCACTCAAGTGATGAAGATGATCGAGTTGCCGCTGACCATCATCAACACCACAAGGATCTCAATTCATAAAGAACAAGTATTTCACGAGCATAACTCAAGGGGGAGCTTATGTTAAGGGGGAGTTTGTCAACACACTTCCTACATGAAACTGGGAGTTTGTTGGTACACTTTCTGCTTTCAAGACGTGAAGACTTTAAAGATCCTCCGACATTGAAGACTTGAAAGGACGTCAAAGACTTGAAGACAAAGATCGAGACAAAGATCGAGACAAAGCTACAGCCAAGGGGGAGTTTGTTGGTGCACTTGTGTCTGTACTTTGTCTGTATCTTGTGATGATATAAAACGATGTCTTTGTTAGTCTTGTAAGTTTGACCAAGTCAACCATCCTCCTGGTTTGACTTGGCCAAACAGTTAGTCAATGGTTGTAATATGTCTGTGTCGAAGGATGTGTCATCGAAGGATTGTTTATATCCTTCGATGAGATCGAAAGATAAACCTTCAATGGATGTTGATGGACCTCGAAGGATATCATCCTTCAAGGTGTATATGTGATCCTTCGGTAGGTTTCAGGTCAATAGATGATCTTTCGATCAGTCTATCTGATCCTTCGACCAGACAAGCTGTGACGGGTATATATACCCATGTAATGTGTTCACTTCATTTAGACATAGAGGCAGAAAACATAGAGAAAAAGTGTGTGTGAGAAGTGAACCAAGTCTTGTAGAGAGCGTATTTTCGGTTGGTCAAGGGCTGTAACCGTGTCCACTGAAATACAAGGGAAAACTTTGATATATTGTGTGTCTACCTTTCTCTTTGTTGCTCGTGTTCTCTTATAAACTCCGGTTTGCATGCTAGCTTGGATTCCGCACTTGCTAGTGTGTTAGACATAACAAGGATAAGGTTTGACCTCATCCTCCGAGGGACCTACAGTCATGAAGGTAGTAGGGTTGCGCCTGCTTTAGTCAATCACTACTCCAACTTTCTTGGTTTTGAGGACCAGGTAACTTCCATTAATTTGGATAGTATTTTTGTTAATGTCCTTAGCCATGAAGATGCCTCTAATATGGTTCGACAAGTTACTAGAGAGGAAGTCAAAACGGCAATGTTTAATATTGGTGAAAATAAGGCCCCTGGTCCTGATGGGTATACATCAGCTTTTTTCAAGAAGGCTTGGGATATTATCGGTAATGAAGTTACGGATGCGGTTCTTGATTTTTTTGATAATGGGAAACTCCTTAAGCAGCTAAATCACATGATCTTGGCGTTGATTCCTAAGAAAGACATTCCGGACTCGGTTTTGGATTATCGTCCTATCTCATGTTGTAATGTGCTCTATAAATGTATTAGCAAGATCATCACGGACAGGATTAAAGGGAGTTTGGGGGCTCTTGTTAGCATTAATCAGTCAGCCTTTGTGCCAGGAAGGAAAATCTCAGATAACATTCTCCTAACTCAGGAGTTGATGCACAATTATCACTTGAATAGAGGCCATGCGAGATGTGCATTTAAAATAGACATTCAGAAAGCCTATGATACGGTTAGTTGGTCTTTTTTGAAAGCTATCCTTATTCGATTTGGATTCAATCATCGTATGGTTCAGTGGATTATGATGTGTGTTTCTACGGCTTCCTACTCATTGTCCGTTAATGGTAATCTTCATGGTTTTTTTAAGGGGAAGAGGGGGTTGAGACAGGGCGATCCTATGTCGCCTTATTTATTTACCCTTATCATGGAAGTGCTATCTCTTTTACTTCAACAGGCGGCTGATTCTAACTCGTCATTTAAATTTCATCATGAGTGTGCTAAGCAGAGAATTATTAATGTATCCTTTGCGGATGATTTGTTTATTTTTGTCCACGCTGACATTTGCTCGGTGAAGAAGGTTAGAGATGCGCTGGAAATGTTTACTAGTTGGTCAGGGTTAGTTCCGAGCCCAACCAAGAGCATTGCCTATTTTTCGAATGTGTCTTCTTTGGTGAAACAACAGATTCTTTCGTTGATGTCTTTCCAAGAAGGTAATCTTCCGGTTAGATATCTTGGGGTGCCTCTTATATCCACAAAACTTATTTTTAAGGATTGTAAAATATTGATTGATCGTACGGAGGGCAAAATCACGAGCTGGATCTCTAAGTCGTTGTCATTTGCGGGCCGCCTTCAACTTATAAGCTCGGTTTTATCTTCAATGCATATCTACTGGGCTTCAGTTTTTATTCTCCCTGCGCGGGTTATTTCTGAGTTGGAAAAGAGGATGCGTCGTTTTTTATGGAATGCTGGTTCTTCTGGCAGAGTTCGTGCCAAAGTTGCTTGGTCCGATGTTTGTTTGCCAAAGAATGAGGGAGGCTTAGGTATTCGAAATATTGGGGATGTTAATAAGGCTCTCATGACAAACCACATATGGAGTATTATTTCTCATAGAGAGTCTCTTTGGGTTCGGTGGATCCATTCCTACAAGCTAAAGGGTAGAAGTTTTTGGGAGGTTCCGTGCAGGGGTAGCGTGAGTTGGGGATGGCGTAAGATCTTATCCATTCGAAATTTGGTTCGTCCTTACATGGGTATGTCTATCAGAAGTGGTGCTCAGACTAATGCATGGTGTGATAACTGGTGCCCCTTGAGTCCGATTAGTTCATTCATCACGCCGAGAACCATCACTAATGCGGGTTTCAATATGCACTCTACAGTTGCTGATATAGTTGATGATACGGGCCACTGGAGATGGCCAGAGGCTTGGCATGACCTGTTTCCTGTGTTGATAAACTTACAACCACCATCTCTTGTTCACAATGTTCCAGATAAACCTACGTGGAAAGACTTGGATGGTAAAGATAGTTATTTCAGCTCTAAGGAAGTTTGGAACAATATTAGGAGTCGGGGTGATACGGTGTCTTGGTTCAACATGATATGGTTTTCCCAATGTATCCCAAGACATTCGTTCCATATGTGGTTGGTTATAAGAAACAAACTCAAAACTCAGGATCGCCTTATGACTTGGGAAGCGGGGAGTGAAACGAACTTAAGACTTATGTGTTGTTCGCTTTGTCGCTATGATCGTGACTCACGTGATCACCTATTCTTCCAATGCAGCTTTGCGTCGCAAGTGTGGAATAATGTTAAAACTATGGTTAGTTTGGAGAATGTTAATGACTCTTGGGCATCCGTCTTTGCATGGATGGAACAAACGGCTTCCTCAAAGATGACGAATGTTATTGTGGGCAAGATTCTGATTGCGGCTTCGACATATTTTATATGGCAAGAACGAAATGATAGGCTATTCTCTCATACCCATAATTCGCCGGAAGCGGTGAGCGAAATAATCAAGAGCACAGTTCGGTTAAAGCTTATGGGATTCAAGTTCCGTGGAAGCGCAGCTCGGCATAGAGTGCTAAAGGCATGGAAGATTTATTCCAATGAAGAGGAACTAGATCCGGGCTAGAAGTTGAAGTCAATAGTTGCTCGTGTGCTTCTCTTGTTTCTTTTGGCTGTTTGTTTGTGGCTGTTTGTTTAGTTTGTTTGGCTGTTTTTTGTGTTTTTCCTAGTCTTGGTATGCCAAGTCTAGTAGGTGTGTTCGCTTTGACACACCCTTGTACTTTGATTTGTTGATCTATAAAATTTACCGGGGTAACCCTTTACCCAAAAAAACCTGAGAAGGAGAGGTCTCCTTTCTATATGAAAGACGAAGATCTGGCTTTGAAGCCTCCTTGAGTCTGGCTTAGCTTCAGGTATGAGTAAAGAACAGAAGAAGGGGATCGCCACAATCAAGAAGCAAGCTAAAAGTTGTTGTTTAGATGACTTTATGTTATGAAACAACCCAGAAAAAAGTAATGATTGGAGTAGCCCGCCCAGTAGAGGCTTTCTTAGCGAAAAAAACTATATTCATGGATGGATTAGGGGAAAGAGTCTTCACCTTACTTTCAAGTGTCAATCATTTTTATTGAACTTTCTTTCAGACTAGCTCTGGGCAGGGCGCAAACACACGAACTTTGAGTCAGATCTGAGTTCCAGTAGACAGCGAGACAGCCGTTGTGGTAAACGGGGGCAAAGTAAGGGAAAGAGAGGTGAGTGACGCCAAGGGGAATTCCAGCACGAAAGCAAGTGTTGTTATCACACGTTCGTCCTGTCTAATTGATTCACCTTCGATTATTCAATCAAGGAAGCAGAGTTAACGGCCATTGAAGAAAGATGACTTCTATTTTAAGATATGAGTTAATTACATAGTTAGTCCCTGTGGTTTGCACAAAATAACATACTTAGGTACTAATAGTTTAAAATCGCCTTCTAGGGTATTAACTTTTCATTTTGTAACGTTTGGAGGTATTAACTTCTAGGGTATTAACATAGTTAGTCCCTGTGGTTTGCATAAAATAACATAGTTAGGTACTAATAGAATATGATTTTAAACCTACAAATAACGTTAATACCTCCAAACGTTACAAAATGAAAAGTTAATACCCTAGAATGTGATTTTAAACTATTAGTACCTAAGTATGTACTTTGTGATTCAAATCCAAGTAACTCGAGAAACCCTAATGCTCTCTCTCTAGCTGGCGATTTTTTTCCTCTTTGAATCCTTGATTTCATCGTGATTTAGATGTATAACAGTCTGTGATCGATGTTTGATTTATCAAGCTATTGTAACGAACTAGTTAGCATCTTCTAATCGGTCAATCTTGGTTTCGTTTTTTGTTTGTTCGCCGGCCTTAATCTGATTATCAGATCTGATTGAATAGAGTCTTGGGTCTTTCGGTCCTATTGGTGAGGCAGTAACCTTGATTGATCGGATTCGCTAATTGATTTCGTGATGATTCTTGGATTAGGGTTTTGCTAGATTAGGGTTTTTCTTATCTTTCTTGGCCTTCTGGTTTTCGGGTTTTCTTGCATGGTTTGCTGCTGACTTGTTATTGGAGAGAGGTGTTTTTTCTTAGCATGGATGAACGTAAGAAATCGGAGGGGGATGTGCATGCTGGTCGTTACAAGCCGCCGTTCACGTCTGCTTCGTTTCAGGGTTTAGCTTCGAGGGTCGTTGATATTGAAGGCAAAACTTTAATGCCTCGGAGGGGTGTTGTTTCTTCTGCTAGTCATGAACCTGGTAAGTTTAATATGATTTATGAACTAAGTAAAATTACTGTTCCAGTTTCGGAGGGTTCTATCCAGCATGAGCATAAGAGTGATGAAGTTTCAAATGTGGCTGGTATGTTTCAGCATGAGGGGGATATTGGGATTAAGCAGATATCATATGCTGAATCGGTCATAAATGCTAATAGTAGAAAAATAAATTTTAGATCCTTGGCTACTCCTGATAGTCGGGAGGATTGTGATGTGGTTTTGCCGAAAGAATCTGTTTGGGTGGTCATAGATAAACTAGCAAACACACTGTATGGGTACTTCTTGGGAGATCGAATTGCTTACCCAGTAGTTGATTACTTTGTGAAGAATAACTGGAAAAAGTATGGGTTGCAAAAATCCATGATGAACGCGAATGGATTTTTCTTTTTCAAGTTCTCTGATCGGTCGGGTATGATGGCGGTTCTTAATGAGGGTCCATGGATCATTAGATCTCAACCGATGTTTTTATGTGAGTGGACTCCTAGTACAAAGCTGGTTAAAACGGAGGTGAAGAAAGTTCAATTATGGGTAAAAATTCATGATGTTCCTCTAGCTGCTTATACAGAGGATGGCCTTAGTTTGATTGCTACAACGATTGGTGAACCAAAGTTACTTGATTCTTACACCACATCGATGTGCCTGGATTCTTGGGGACGGAGTAGTTATGCAAGGGCTTTGATTGAAGTGTCGGCTGATAAAAAGCTTAAAGAGGAGATAACTATGGCTGTTCCGGATCTTCATAGTGATGATATGTTAAGGAGACTATGTACGTAGAATATGAATGGAACCCTCATAGGTGCTCTCTATGTTGTGTTTTTGGCCATGCTGATGATCATTGTCCTAAACAACCAAGGAAGATGGTAAAACAATACAATGGAGAGAAGTCTAATAAGTCGTTTGATCATGAAAGAAGACATGACAAGAAGCCGGTTGTAGATGAGGATGGGTACATGGGTGTTCAAGCCAAGAAAGTGGCTCGGAAGTCAGGCTTTCCAGTTAATAAGCAAAAAACCAAAGTTCGAATATAGGCCAGTAGTTCCAAGAACGAAGGAATCTTTGAATAAGTTGGATCCGTCTAGCTCTGTTATTTCTCCAAACCCGTTTTCTGTTCTGAATAGTAATGATAATCCGGAGCGTGGGGAAACTAGTAAAGATGGAACCGGTGATCAGCAACTTTCGGATGATGAAGAAGTTGTCAAAGTTTATAATGAAACGAACGAATTTATGATGGAAGGTACTCGTAATCCACATGAAAAAAAGGGGCAAGCACTCCTTCTCTAGGGGTTTCCAATGGTTAGTCTAGCTTTCTGGAATATAAGGGGGTTGAACCGCCCTCTAAAACAGAAAGAGGTTCGAAAGATAGTTAACGATAGCAAATTAAGCTTGTGTGCTATCCTTGAGTCTCATGTTGATGTAGTTAATTTAAGTAAGGTTTGTAACTCTGTTTTCCGTCGTTGGGAGTGGACTTCGAATGGAGGTATGTGTGATAAAGGTACGCGTATCATCCTAGGCTGGAACCCGGAAATATTTGACATGATGGTATTGTCTCAAACGTCAAGTGATGCATCTTCAATTATATGTCAAAGAGGATAAGAAGTGGTTTTTTTGCTCGGTGGTGTATGCGGCTAACTATTACATAACCCGTCGAGATTTGTGGTCTCATTTGTCTATGCATAAACAGATGGTTGGGGTTGCCTTGGCTAATTATGGGTGATTTTAACTCTGCGCTATATCTAGAGGATAAATTGATGGGTGCTTCCTCTATTTCAACGGGTATGCGTGATTTTCAAGCTTCTGTGTCAGAGATTGAAGTTATGGATATAAATCAATCGGGCTTTCATTTTACGTGGAACCAAAAGCCGAAAAAGGTTGTGGGGCTTCTCAAGAAAATCGACCGTATTATGGGTAATACTTCATTTATATCAGATTTCCCTAATGCTACGGCTATGTTTCATCCATACAGGTTGTCGGATCACTCACCTTGTGTTCTAACAATCCATAGAGTTACTCCTATTAAACGCCAGCCTTTTAAATTTGCGAACTTCTTGGTTCATAAACCTGAATTCATAAAAATTGTTAAGGATGGTTGGGAGATGAATGTTAATGGGGTGCATCAGTTCCGAGTTATGAAAAAGCTTAGGCTGTTAAAGAGTCCTTTGCGTGCTTTATTATTTTCACAGGGAAATCTTCATAAAAAGGTGGCTGAGCTTCGGGATCGATTAGATGCTATTTAGGCCAAAATTGATAAGGATCCGATGAATGTGGATCTTCGAGCTCAAGAGACAAAACTAAACTCGGATTTTCAGGTTGCTTCTCTTGATGAGGAAAGATTTTTGAAGCAAAAGTCTAAGATGGAATGGTTGAAAGCTGGTGATTCAAACACTGCTTTTTTTCATGCAGCGGTCAAGAATAGGAACCATCGAAGCAGAATTCAAGTTGTGACAGACACGAATGGAGTGGTGTACGAAGGCGAGTCGGTTCAGGATGCTTTTGTTAAACACTATGAGGTCTTTTTGGGGTGCAAAGATGATTTATCTATGCATCCTACTCCTGATCTTTTTACTAAGCTTGTGAACCCGAATGATGCTGATCACATGATTCGTCCGGTTACAGTTGAAGAAATAAAGAAAGCTATGTTTTCCATTGGTAATGACAAGGCTCCAGGCCCGGATGGTTTCACTGCTGCGTTTTTTAAAGTCGCCTGGCCGATAGTAGGTAATGATGTTTCTATGGCAGTCATTGATTTCTTTAACACAGGTAGAATGCTTGGCCAACTTAATCATACGCTTATTGCTCTTCTGCCGAAGAAACCCTCTCCGGTTACAGTTACGGATTATCGGCCTATAGCCTGTTGCAATGTTCTATTCAAATGTGTGAGCAAGATTATTGTGAATCGTATAAAGGACGTGCTTCATCAAGTTGTTAGTATAAACCAGTCTGCTTTTGTTCCTGGTAGGAAAATTTCTGATAATATTCTTCTTACTCAAGAATTGATGCACAACTACCATCGTAATTCAGGCCCCCCTCGTTGTGCTTTTAAAGTGGACATTCAGAAAGCCTATGATACGGTTGATTGGTGCTTCCTGAAAAATGTTTTGATTGGTTTTGGTTTCCATATTAAGATGGTGGAGTGGATCATGATGTGTGTTTCGACAACATCTTATTCGGTATGTGTTAATGGAAATGTCTATGGTTATTTTAAGGGTAAGCGTGGTCTTCGTCAGGGTGATCCCCTATCTCCTTATCTTTTCACACTTGTCATGGAGATTTTGACGTGCATTTTACAACGGGCTACAAGAATTGATAAGTCTTTCAAGTTTCACAACAAATGTGAGAAACAACGTATTATTAACTTGTGCTTTGCTGATGACCTATTCCTATTTGCTAGAGGTGACATTAACTCGGTTCAGTGTATCATGAACTCTCTCTCAAATTTTACGAATATGTCTGGTTTAGTGCCTGGTATCCAAAAGAGCACGGGGTTTTTCTGCAATGTGCCCTCTCAGGTTAAACACAATATCTTGAGCTTCATGCCTTTTGTTGAAGGTTCGTTACCGGTAAAGTATTTGGGGGTCCCTCTTATATCTTCTGGGCTTATCTACAAAGATTGTAGTGTTCTTGTCGAAAGATTGGACCAGCGGATTTCTAACTAGAAAAATAAGCTTCTCTCTTTTGCGGGCAGGTTACAGCTTATTAATTCTGTTCTTTCTTCTATGCATATTTACTGGTCTTCTGTGTTTATTCTTCCTACTCGTATTACTCTTGAGCTGGAAGCTAAAATGCTAAACTTTCTTTGGTCGGCGGATGGATCATACCATAAGGGAAAGGCTAAAGTGTCTTGGAAGGCTGTTTGTGTTCCTAAGTATGAAGGGGGATTAGGTATCCGTAAGATTGAAGATGTCAATAAAGCGCTCATCACCTCTCATATATGGAGTATTCTGATTAAACGAGATTCTCTCTGGGTGGCTTGGATTCATTCGTACCGGCTAAAAGGTAATAGCTTTTGGATTTGTAAGGCGGTGCCGAATAGTAGTTGTAGTTGGCGGTAATAGCCTTTAGAGAAAACCCCGCATTTGAGATTGGTATGATTTATGGAGTCAACTTGGTCCTCTTGGTAATTTTCTGACTCCTAGAACAATCTCAAATGCGGGGTTTTCTCTAAAGGCTTCAGTCCAGGAGATTCATGTTAATGGGGTGTGGAGGTGGCCGGTTGCGTGGAGGGACATGTTTCCAGTCCTAATACAACTGGATAATGTTCATACGATGCCCAACACATCTGATCAGCTTATGTGGAAGGATGGAAATGAGTTAGTTGAGCATTCATCATCTCAGGTTTGGCAGTCGCTTAGGCGTCGGGCAGAGGAGGTAGATTGGGTTAAATTTGTTTGGTCATCTCAGTGTATCCCTAAGCATGCTTTCTTTATGTGGCTGGTGATTCGTCGTAAACTTTTGACGCAAGATAAGATTCTTCAATCGGATTTCTCAAGAAGGAAAAATATGAATATGATGTGTTGTCTTTTGTGCTATGCGGATGTTGATTCTCACGACCATCTGTTTTTTGACTGCAATTATTCTACTCAAGTTTGGATCAAAATTCGTGATAAAGGAGGGATGAACTCGGTTGGCCCAGCTTGGGACGCAATAGTTGACTGGTTGGGGACTAGAGCTAGTTCTAAATCAGCGATTAACTATATTAGTAGGCTTATAGTTGCTGCAGCTGTTTATTTTGTGTGGCAGGAGAGAAATGCTAGACTATTCAGGAACCAGACAAGACCTCCAAAAGTTCTGAGCAATTTAATCTTGCAAACCGTTCGGTATAAGCTAATCGAAGTTAAATTCAAGGAGAGTAACAGGGTGCGTAAACTATTGGAATCTTGGGAGATTTATAGCAACAAGCTGGAGGATGATGGAGGCTGATCCTTTTTGTATTTCTTTTTCTAGATTATAGTCTAGTTGTTTTTGTTTGATGGTGCTTGGTTGTTTGTTTGGTTTCTTGGCGTACTCTCATGGGGGATGTCCCATGTTTGAACTAGTGTGGGTTTCTCCACTCTACTTGTATTTTTGGTTTGTTGATATATAGAATCACCGGGGTAACCCTTTACCCCAAAAAAAAAAGTACGTACTTTGTGCAAACCACAGGGACTAACTATGTAATTAACTCTTAAGATATTGAGTTGGATAGTCAAAAAGCCCAAAGGCCAAAAATAAGAGCAAAAACAGAGGAGATGTCTTCCTCATAGGCCATTGACTATCTATCCCTGGAGTCTTTCTCTCTGTAACACCCCAATCGCGTAATACAACAACACGCGGCGGAAATATCGGGGAGTCACGTTACAAATTGCTCACAACTACTGGTACTAAATTGTTTCATTATCATTAACATCGTTTTACAAACAAAGCATACATGTAATTGTCTTTTGATTTAGAAGTCTAAGGCCCGAATGCAATCCTATGCGTTGCATGCTTGAATAGTCGAAAACCTGAAACATATGTGAAAAACAGTCAGCATAAAAATGCCGGCGAATACATAGGTTTTATTAGCCAAGTAAATGGCAAAACATTTGGTATTGCAATACTTTGGCAACCACGAGAGTTGTCGATAGAAAATAAATCTTGAAGCCAGAGGATGGCAAAAGTTTAGTATTGCAATACATATTCTTGATTATGAAAACTCATGACAAATAGTTTTGTATATGGCAATATGATTATTACTAAGTCATTTTTATGCCTTACATCTTAATCTCATTTAAACCATCGTAAAAACTCGTTAATATGTTATTAGAAATCCAATCAAGGATTAATAATAACTGTTTTGAAATAAATCAAAACTTATGTAAGTATTATATAAATCAAATCAATGAGTCATGATAACGCTACAAGAATAATAAAATAAGAACACATAATATAGGAAGTACCAGTGGCGTATCCACCATGTTCTTATTTTATTGCACCCGTTTCGTTATCTAAATCATAACTACCACATAAACACATAATCGTCAACTTGTTCCATCTCGTAAACACGCATTGAAGTACACAATGAATCCAAACAGGGGCTCCAATATTAGTACTCTAAATATCCCATATACATGTCAAGCTATGAAGATAGATAGATACTACAGGGATCAGGTTCTCGTTACATCGTCTAATGAAACACACATTAAAGTACACAATGAATCCAAACAGGGGCTACATCCCATATATATGTCTAGCTATGAAGATAGATAGATACTACAGGGATCAGGTTCTCGTTACATCGTCTAATCTAACACGCATTAAATTACACAATGAATCCAAATATGGACTTCAATATTAGTACTCTAAACATCCTACAAAGTAAGTCTAGCTATGAAGATAGATAGATACTTTAGGGATCAGGTTCTCGTTACATCGAATCATTGTATCACAACATCCTAAATCCTAATGGTGATTCGGGATAACGCCACGGAGGGTAATACAATAAGCACACTTATATATAGGAAGTATCAGTGGCGTATCCACCATGTGCTTATTGTATTATCTAGTTTCGTTATCTAAATCACCAACAATCTACACACAACCAACCATCAAGTCGTAAAGTACTTCTTAAAAACCTTGCTATGAAGATAGGAAGATTTAAGATTTGTACTTCAAATATCCTACAAGAATCTAACCATGAAGATAGGTAGATCACTTAAGGATTTAAATAAACATCGCATTTGCATAATCGGAATAATACACATAAAAACACTTAGTGAACACATATATGCCATACATTTCAAAAACAAATCGATTTCACATATGAATCACCTCAAAACATTTGAAAACGGTAAAAGAGGGGAACTATGTACTCGCCTGGAATTGCCTATAGTTCCGGTTCAAAGGGAAAAAAAAGCTCAAAAGACCAAGAGTTTAAGTGTTGAAGCGGTTCCTAGTGTAATGGATACTATGTTAGAGAATCGACACCTAAATCGGAAGATCGGGTAGAATAAGGTCTCGTAAACCAAATGAGTATTGGAACTCATGTGATATGGTTTAACAAAGCCTACATTCTAAATCGGAACCTATCCTAAGTGCTTACGACCCATTACGACCCATTAAGGTAGCTTACGCCACTTTAACGCGTCGTTCGCGCGAAAGCGCGTTCGGACCGCCTAACTAGTCCCATGACAAGTATTATATGCCTTAACATATCTAATTAGATTATATAATCAGTTTAGATGTCAAAACATGTGTTTTTTTTTGGGTAAAGGGTTCAAAACATGTGTTACATATGCTTAAAATGAAATTATGCGCAAAAAGGGCATTTTGGTCATTTTCCTAAGGCATATAAACTACCTATCATACGACTAACTAAACGAAGTGACCATATGGTATAACCTCAGAAGGTTATTCCCTATACAACTATGGTCACAATACATGTTTGGTCGGATCCTAATGATCGACCAAACGGGTCGGTTTCAGAAGTCTAAGCGGTTGTTTAGACTTCTTATCTTACGACCCTATATAAGCACTATCCTAAAAGTGACGAGTTAAACATGTTAAAACATGTTTAACTAAGTTAGAAAACAAGTTTGATATCAAAACAAACGGTTTTGATACCCAAGAATAGTTTGGTTGCAAAATACGCATAAGCACGTATTTTGACCGAAACTATGACTCGTCACTACGCCTAATTAACGTGGTAATCAGTAGGTATAGTCACAAGGGACTATAACCATCGTGATTACGCTCACGTTGCAAAGTTCAAACGAACTTTGTGTCGACCATAGACTGGTCAAAGCAGAAAGTCAAACACTATTCATGGTCAAAGCATAAGCACGTATTTTTGTAATGTTTCGAATCATGTTAGGATCGCTATTCTGAGTATCATTCCGTTTGTGGAGGGATCACTGCCTGTTAGATATCTGGGAGTTCCATTGATTTCTTCGAGACTACTGTATAAAGACTGTAGTATTCTTGTGGAAAGATTGGAGCAACGTATCATGAATTGGAAGAACAAGTTGTTGTCATTCGCAGGTAGATTGCAACTCGTTGGATCTGTTTTATCTTCTCTTCATATTTTTTGGTCCTCGGTGTTGATGTTACCGGCACGAGTTATCAAGGATTTGGAAGCTAGAATGCGAAACTTCTTATGGTCTCAAGGTGTTTCTTATCAAAAAGGGAAAGCAAAGGTGTCTTGGAAGTATGTTTGTGTCCCGAAATATGAAGGAGGGCTAGGTTTGAGACGTATTAGGGATGTTAATGTTGCTCTTATGGTGTCGCACATTTGGAGTATCCTTTCAAAACGGAGTTCGCTTTGGGTTGATTGGATTTACTCATACAAGCTAAGGAGGACAAACTTCTGGGAATGCAAAGTGGTTTCGAACTCATGCTAGAGCTGGAGGAATATCCTCCAACTTCGGCCGTTGATCAGAAATCATGTTTGGTCCATGCTTGGCAACGGTCAAAACACGTCTGCGTGGTATGATTTGTGGTGTAATATTGGGCCGTTAGCTAACTTTATCTCGCCAAGGGTTATAAGTAATGCAGGTTTTTCTCTGGATGCTTCTGTTTATGATATCTCGCTGGATAATTCTTGGGGATGGCCTTCGGCTTGGAGAACCTCATTTCCAGCTCTCGTTCATCTGGATCAAGTCCATCTGGTTCCCAACCGTATGGATCGGCTTGTTTGGAAGGTTGGAGATGAGTATCATGATCACACTTCTTCGACTGTGTGGGATAGTATTCGGCCTAGAGCTCAGGAGGTTGAATGGGTGGATTTTGTATGGTTCTCTCAATGTATTCCGAGACATGCGTTTCATATGTGGCTCATTATGCGTAAAAAACTATTGACTCAGGATAAGATTTTACAATGGAATATTTTGAGAAGGAAAAATATGAATATGATGTGCTGCCTCCTCTGCTATGCGGACACTGATTCTCATGAGCATCTCTTCTTTGAATGTAAGTTTTTTGCTGAAGTTTGGTGTACAATTAGAGATAAGGTGAGAATGTCGAATGTTGATCCAAAGTGGAGTAGCATTGTTGACTGGCTTCAGGTCCGAGCTCGCTCTAAGTCGGCCTATAACTTCATTGGAAGAATCCTAGTTGCGGATGCTGCTTATATAACTTGGCAGGAACGGAATGCTAGATTATTTAAAAACCAGACTAGACCTCCGGATACGATTTGTGCTATAAATCTTCGAACAGTTCGATACAAGTTAATGGGTGTGAATTTGAAGAACACGGCGAATGTGAGGCATCTTCTACGTGAATGGGATATTCATGCTGGATTCTTAGAGAATGATGGAGGTTGATTGTGGTTGAGTTTCTTTTTATTGTTTTGTTTTTCTAGATTTTAGTCTAGTGGCTTTCAATTTTTTGGTGTACCGTTTTCGGTTGTTCTTGCTTTTGTGGGGGGTTTGTCCCATGAAAGAACTAGTATGGGCTTTCCATGCTACTTGTTTTTACTTGTGTGAATATATAGAATCACCGGGGTAACCCTTTACCCAAAAAAAAAAAAACTTACAAAAGGTCCAAGCAAGGAAGTTTTGATTCAAATTACTCAGGTATGGAGTATAAACCCCAACTTAGAGCAGATTGAATCAAAATGGTGAGGAATGAGTGAAGAATCAAGTGGGTATTTATATGATTTCAAGAACCGTTAGGATCATTTCTCGTAATCCGTTCTTTAATCTAGACCTTACATGTGTGGCCCATGGTTTATGATACAATGGGAATATCAAAACCTGTCCATAGCATTCAAAACAAGGGATCAAAACCATCAAATTCAGCTGAAATGACTAAATCCAATGTTTCTGTCTGGCAGGTTGTCACGGGCCGCGTAAGAATGCTCTCAGTCTACGCGCCCCTCCTAAGCAACTTTCACAGATTGTCAGTTTTAGTCCCTGCAAGCCTGAAACTTGGTTTTTGATGCATTTTTGACACGTTTAAGCCCCGTTAACCTCATTTCAAAGCTCTAAAATGAAGTTAAAGTATAGGGAACTTAAAATATGCTCAAAAACATCTCGGATGTTGGTTCGTTTAGTCATATGATCGCGTTGTTCGGTTAATTACGACGGAAGTCGTAACGAACGCGAAATCGATCCAAATTACGTGACGAGTGAAATTCTAACATTCCAAACACTAAAGTAAAGTATTTTAATGATTACAAAATTTTTTGGATGTCCGGATATATTCAGAACGTAAGATATGCGCGTAAATGCAAACTTACGCAGTTTTTGACGCTTTTAGTCCCTATTGATCAAATAAGCATATGAAAGCATAACGAACCCCTCAAAGCCTATTTCTAAGCTATGTAAAGGATATTTTGGGTACGTTTAGCTTATGATCCAGTTCCAGAATGTTCTTTACTATACGAATCAGTAGACTTTCTTAGTTTGACGCAAATAGTCCCTGAGAGTGAATAAACTTGTTTTTGACATACTAAAGCCTTCAAAACCTATTTCTAAGTTATATAAAAGTTATTTAAGGTAAGTTAAGCCTATGTCACTGTTCTGGAGTGTTTGCCGCATTAAACTGATTACGTTTACGCATCAGTTCGCGTATAACTTTCCAGAAAGCGATTTAAAGCTTGAAATTGAACTAGAATCAAAACGTGAAATTGTTAAACGCAAATAAAAATTTTTGAGACCAAAATACATTGTTTCTTTGATAAAAGATAGTGTCCTACATCGTGTGTGTTTACGGAGCACAAGTGTCACACTCTCCATCAAAGGGGCTCTCTCTTTCTTGAACAAGCACAGCGCTATCAGGACAAAATCCTAGCAGAAGCAGAAAAAGAGGAAGAGAAAGAGGAGCGAACAACCACTATCACATCGTTAGATGAGCTTCAGTTGCGCCCCTTTGTGAACGAGGGGATCGAAAGGCCAGCCAAAGGAAGCACGGCTGAGTTTCAAGACTACGAGACTAAGAGTTAGGACTAGCCGCATGTCATCTTTCTCAGAGTTTGAGCCTGACACCTCTATTATTACATCAAACAACAATTGAATTAGGATCAAAGAATTAAGGGATTGGATATGTCCCTGTCTGTCTTGTGTTCAACGAAGGAAAGCACCCTTCCTTCTTCAGCTTGAAAGACATTTCAAGAAAGAGCTGCTTCAACTGAAGAAATTTCTTTAGCAGCGAGAACCCTCCCTACTCAAGAATAAGGTCAGGAAGTGAAGCGTTTTTCAGTTTTTCTTTCATAATCTAGTAAGTGTTATGCGGGGGTGGGGATTCAGACCGATGAGGGACGTAGGAATTTCCCTTAACCGTCCGGAAGGCTGAAATAGCTTTCTAGGGAGCCTCTGGGAGGTCTTTAATCCCATGATACTCAAGGAGCAGGCGTCGTATCCCAGGGGTTCTACTAATACATCGTATAGCGGGTCCAGGCTTGAAGTTATACCAAAAATGGAATGGGACAGTCATTCGAAAATGAGAAAAGAAAAGAAGGGTGTCAAGACATCTATATGACCAAGATGGCCCTCTCACGAATTGGATTCGAACCAATATCAAGCTACTTTCCTTTAGTAGATCTGTCATCCCCCTCATTATAGTCCTCCTAGAATCAATAGCATTTCGTCGGAATACATCCTGTCTTTTCACCTTAGTAGTCCTATGCATAGTCAGTACTATAGCCCCAATCATGGCTACTAATAAAATCAGACTAGGAACCAAAAACCAGACGGAATAGTAGGTATAAAGTAAATTGCCCCATGTTTCCAAATTAGTCCAACTTCATACCTTTCCGGCATAAACCATATATCTCAGAGAGGTCGTATTTCTTTGGGTTGGTAGTAATGGAATGCTTTCATTATCTAAAATGAAGAACATTTCCCACCAAAAGATCAGTCCAATAATACCACTCACGGGTAAATAGCGCAATACTTCTTCGTGAATCTCCACTATTTGAATATGGAACATCATAACAACGAATAGGAATGAAACAACTATAGCTCCTATATCAACTACTGGGAAGATCATAGCGAAAAAGTAGAGACCTAACAAAAGAAGTAAACCTGAAATGTTGCAAAAGACTGGGATGGGAAACAAAACGGAATATACCAAATTTTTAGCATGTACAACCATCAAACCAGAGACCAAAGCAAGGCTCGACAAAACAGAAAGTATCATCGTACGTCGTCCTTCCCTGTTCTAGTGCTTGCATACCCATAAGGATACATGTGACACCCCAGGAAAACCAGGAAAACCATGCAACTTAACTAGCTTCCTCAGTGAGTACGTACCAAATTTCGGGACGAAATTTCTTTCAACTTGGGGATAATGTGACAACTCGTATTTCAGAACCTATCCTTGTACCTTGATGTAACGTATGTGAACGTGATGTGATTATATGAACTTGATTGATTTAATGAATGTTATGATATTGTGATATGTGAACGTATGTGATTCGAACCACACAACTATAATCCGATTACACAAAGCCCATTCGGGCCACACTTTGAGTTTGGCCCATTCTTGTATTTGCGCATAACCTCATAGGAAGGGGGTATACTCTTCATTGTTTGTCAAGCACTCTAAACACACAAACCCTGGCTCTCTTTCTCTCCTCTCAAACTCGACGGCAACACCTCCATCTCTCTCTAAGCTTTCAAATCATACTAGGGTTTTCGTTTTTTAGGGTTTCGGTTTCTTTTGTCTTCGATCGTCTGAATTCAGATTGCTACACGTTCGGCTGTCCGATTTGTATCATTATCTAATTCATTCGAGTCTAGGGTTTTGCATCCGTAGTACCGAAAGGTCTTGGCTATCAGTCCTTTTGTTCGGGTTTCGGCAATCAGTACTTCATCACTGCTTGATTTGTATTCAGGTTCGGATTTAAGCAGTGGTTCGCACTCAGATTCACAGATTTCTTGGCTGGTTGCTGTTCAGATTATGTGCGACATCTGAGTGGGGTTTCACTAATGGATGATGTTATAACAGATGGGGTTTCTCCTCAAGTTGAACGTGGGAAACCTACACTCTCTTTTGAGAGTTTAGCCAGCTGTGTACTTGATGTTGAGGGAAATACACTGGTGCCTCATCGGGGATTGTTTCAGACGGTTCAATCGGAACCCATGAAACTTAACATCATTGATGAACTGTTAAAGTCTTCTGTCCAAGTCCCGGTGGAGAAGGTGCAACCAAATTCTACGGCATCGGATAACATGGATGTTCTCAGCATCGCACCGATTTGGGTAGTACATCGAAGACTAGGTCCTATGCTGATTCAGTTGTGGCAATCAAGAACAAGCAGGTAAACATCAGAACTCTTGCGAGTCCGATATTGCATGATGGTTGTGATGTGGTGCTTCCCCGGGAATCTGTTAGGCAAGTTCAAGATAGATTAGCAAATACACTGTATGGGTACTTCTTGGGGGATCGAGTGGCCTACCTGGTTGTTGAGTCTTTTGTAAGAAATAATTGGAAGAAATTTGGTTTACAAAAGTCCATGATGAATGCCAATGGGTTTTTCTTTTTCAAGTTTGCGGACAAAGATGGTATGATGAATGTTCTTAAAGAAGGGCCTTGGATTATTCGTTCTCAACCTCTTTTCCTTAGTGTGTGGTCGCCTACTTCGAGACTAGAGAAGAAGGAAGTTCAAAAGATTCTAGTTTGAGTTAAAATTCATGATGTTCCTTTAGCTGCTTATACAGAAGATGGTTTGAGTATGATTGCCACGGCAATTGGTGAGCCGAAATTGTTGGATTCGTACACTTCCTCAATGTGTATGAATGCTTGGGGAAGGAGCAGTTATGCTAGAGCTTTGATTGAAATTTCAGCTGAGAACGAATTTAAAGAGGAAATAGTTATAGCGGTGCCTGAACTGGAAGGTGAGGGTTTTATCAAAGTGAAGATGGGTGTGGAATATGAATGGAGTCCTCCTAGGTGTGCCCATTGTAAAGTTTTTGGACATTCTGATGAATCTTGCCCGAGACAGCCTAGGAAATATCCAAAGGTAGTGCCTCAACCTCTGAAACCGAATATTGGAAAGAAGCCTCAGGGTCCGGTGAAGACTCCAGTGGTGGATGAAGATGGCTTTATGGATGTGGATGGTAAAAAAGTGGCCAGGAGGCCTGGTTTTCATGTTAACAAAGCTAAGCCAAAATTTGAGTACAGGCCGGTTGGGTTCAAATCGAATGGTGGGGTTAAAAAGTTGGATCCTTCGACTAGTGTGGTGTCCCAAAACCCGTTTGATGTTCTAAGGGATGAGAAGGGAATGGCCCGTCATAAGAGTAAGGCGACTGGGGATGATATAGTTGATTCTGATGAAGAGGAGGTTGTTGAAGTCTATAATGAAACTAATGAATTTATGACTTCGGGTACTTTTCCTTTGTCTTCAAAAGCAGGGGCAAGCACCTCTACCACAAATCTCGCCAATGGATAGTCTCTTTTTGATTCATGTTAACGGGGTGCTGGTTTGTGGCAATTTTATTTTTGATGATGGAGGATGATGGTTCTTGTTGGTTAGGTTCTTGTTTGTCTACTGAGCAGTTTTTCTTGATGTAAGGTAGGCTACGTTATGTGGTGTCATAGGTTTGTTTGTTTTTGGCTTACATATATGGGGCATGTCCTGTATATGAACTAGTGTGGAATTCATCCACGCTACTTGTACTTAATTTGCGGTTGTTTTAATAGAATCACCGGGGTAACCCGTTACCCAGAAAAAAAGGCTGAGGTGGTGTCAACCAAAGGCGCAAGAAGTTCTCACATAAATAGACGTTTGAATATTAGCTCAGTAACATCATTCTCTTATGCCAGCTCTACCTCAATTCCCTTCTTAGCCTCAACAGCTAAAGCATCCCTTTCTGCAGCTCCAGGAACAGCAGAAGAATCTGGAGTTTATGATTCTGGCAGGAGAGGTTCTTTTATAGCTCAGCAGGAGTGGTTTATGCTACTATTTTCAGTTACTGAGAAACCTTTCTAGTTGAATTAAGAGGACATTCCTATACTTCAACTAAAGAAAGAAAAGCTGGTGAATGCCTGACCGGTGAAGCCTTTATCCGAGACTTATTCAGCTCCTGCTAAACCATTCGTCATCCCTCCATCTGTGAATGTCTTTCAGGCATAAGAACCTGTCGGAGGCCTCTTACAGTAGATAGTAAGGAATCAGCTATGGAATAGACTCTAGAGGGAAATCTTTGACTTGATGCCCCACCCGAGCTCTCCATACTCAATTTATCAAGGAGAGTGTTTACCAACCCTGCCATCCTAGAACATTAGCGTACAAAAGGGGCATTTCTCAATTGAGTTTGTCACACATGGAATCTCAGATGTGGAAGTTTTCTTCCGGCTGCACTCTAGGTCTCACCTAAGATCCTTAGTCTATCTGAGGCTATCGTTAATTGGGGCACGATAGAACCAACGGTCAGTACCTCTTTACTAGGGATGGGGTTCCCGGGAGATTGCTCTGGTTCGTGTGTGTCACACCCCCAAAATACCACATGCGGAAAACCCCCGCGAGGCGTGTGACATACCAGGATCTTAGCCATCAATCACATTGAACTCATAGTTACATGTAAATAAAACTTTCATTAATTAACAGTAAGGGTTACAATAATTCACAGTTTACAGCGGAAGCATAAATCATACGTTAAGTGTTTATAACCCACATGTAAAAAGCCATTAGTCTTGTATTGTATTTCCATGTATCTCGACCCATGACCACTCCAGCTTCCCAGATAGCAAGTTCCAGCAATATGCACCTAGAGGCCTGCAAGGCATGTAACAACGAATCAACAACAAAGTTGAGCGAGTTCACAGTTGGGTGTTCGTTTTAAGTTGTTTCTGAAAAGCATAGTTTGTCTTTAGCTGGCTTACTTGCCGTGGGGGTTACCCCATAGTTGAAAATATGATTAACCAGTTTACCCTGTTTCCCAAACGTAACCATAGTTGGTGGGGGCTTCCCATGTGAATTACCATACCATGCCATATCGAATACTAACGAAAGTAAGTTGTGCCCTAAGTCAATGTCTATCATCATTGACCCTTTGCCTTAGTCCATTAGTACACGCCCGTCCTACCGGCATGGTGTGAGGTTTGTTAAACCTAATAGCGCTATTAACTAATGACCCGCTCGCCATCGGCCTCAGCGATTAAGTCGATATAAAATGAGGGACTTATGATAGAGTTTTGGTCCAGTATGTTTAATCTTGTTGTCCTACCCAAGGAGAATACGCGAGGTTTAATCTTGGCATCCTACCCATGGAGAATACGCGAGGTTTAATCTTGGCATCCTACCCATGGAGGATGGCCGTACATATCCTACCCAAGGAGAATATGTAGTTTCCGTTTTAGTTCTTTAACCCATTCCCAACCCTTGGGAATTCCATGCCTTGTAGAAAGTGTGAACTCACCTTGGTTTTTTTTTTTTGGGTAAAGGGTTACCCCGGTGATTCTATATATCAACAAACCAAATAATACAAGTAGCGTGGAAAAACCCACACTAGTTCAAACATGGGACACCCCCCATGAAAGTAAGCCCGGATAACAAAACCAAAAAGCCAAAAACATCAAACAAGACAACTAGACTATAATCTAGAAAAAATAAACAAACTTAATCAGCCCCCATCATCGTCCAAATGGTTTGAATAAATCCCCCAAGATTCCAGCAATCTTCGAACATTAGTGCTCTCCTTAAACTTAACCCCCATTAGCTTATATCGAACCGTCTGCAAGATTAAATCACTCAAAATGTCTGGAGGTCTCGTCTGGTTCTTGAAGATTCTGGTATTACGTTCTTGCCAAACAAAATAGATCGCAGCTGCTACTATAAGCCGACTGATGAAATTAATCGCTGATTTCGAATTGGCACGAGCCGCTAGCCAGTCTACAATATCTTCCCATTCTGAAGGAACAATATTCATACCCCCTTTACCACGAACCTTGATCCAAACTTGAGTCGAGTAGTTACAATAAAAAAACAGATGATTATGAGAGTCAGTATCCGCGTAGCACAGAAGACAGCACATCATATTCATATTTTTCCTTCTCGACAAATCCCACTGCAGAATTTTATCTTGAGTTAGGAGCTTACGACATATCACCAACCACATGAAGAAAGCATGCTTCAGAATACATTGTGAGAACCATACAAGTTTAACCCAATCAACCTCCTCGGCTCGATGTCTAATAGAGTGCCAAACCCGAGAAGATGAGTGTTCAGCTAGATCATTGCCATCCTTCCACAAGAGCTGATCAGAACGATTAGAATCCAGACGAACATTATCAAGCTGGATTAAGACAGGAAAAATATCCCTCCACGCCACAGGCCACCTCCAAACCCCGTTATCATGAATCTCCTGAACTGTAGAGTTAAGAGAAAAACCTGCATTTGAGATGGTTCTGGGAGTCAAAATATTACCAAGCGGACCTAAATGACTCCACCAATCAAACCAAGCTGATGTGTTGCTTCCATCACCCAACTTAGACCAGATAAAATCTCTAATAAGAGGCCTAAGCTGTAATAACTTCCGCCAACTACAACAACTAGACGCCACTGCCTTGCAAATCCAGAAACTATTCCCTTTGAGCCTTTACGAGTGAACCCAAGCCACCCAAAGAGAGTCACGTCTAACCAGAATGCTCCAAATGTGAGAAATCATTAGCGCTTTATTTACATCCCCAATTCTGTGAATACCTAACCCACCCTCATATTTTGGAACACAGATTGATTTCCAAGAAGCTTTGGCCTTCCCCTTATGAAACAAACAATCCGATGACCACAAAAAGTTACGCAGTTTAGCTTCCAATTCAAGAATGATTCGATTCGGAAGGATAAAAACAGAGGACCAGAAGATATGCATTGACGAAAGAAAAGCTGTAATCTACCTGCAAAGGAAAGAAGCTTATTCTTCCAGTTGGAAATCCATTGATCCAATCTTTCAACAAGAATACTGCAATCTTTATACAGAAGACCAGAAGAAATAAGAGGAACTCCCAAGTATTTAACTGGCAAAGACCCTTCAACAAAAGGCATAATGCTCAAAATATGATTTTTAACATGAGAAGGCACATTACAGAAAAACCCCGTGCTCTTTGGAATACTAGGAACTAACCCAGACATGTTTGTAAAGTTTGAAAGAGACGTCATAATACATTGAACCGAGCTAATGTCTCCTCTAGCAAACAAGAATAAATCATCCGCAAAACATAGATTGATAATCCGCTGCTTCTCACATTTATTGTGAAATTTAAAAGACTTATCAATTCGAGCAGCTCGCTGAAGAATGCAAGTCAAAATTTCCATAACCAGCGTAAATAGATAAGGAGAAAGAGGATCACCCTGTCGAAGACCACGCTTGCCCTTGAAATAGCCATGCACATTACCATTAATACACAAAGAATACGATGTTGTTGTAACACACACCATAATCCAATCGACCATCTTAACATTGAATCCGAACCCAATCAAAACCTGTTTCAAGAAACACCAATCAACCGTATCATAGGCTTTCTGAATATCTACCTTAAATGCACAACGAGGGGGGCCCGTATGTCTATGATAGTTGTGTAGTAACTCTTGGGTGAGAAGGATGTTGTCTGAGATTTTTCTGCCAGGAACAAAAGCTGATTGGTTTATACTAACCACTTGATTAAGAACATCCTTTATACGATCCACAATAATCTTACTCACACATTTGAACAGGACGTTACAACAAGCTATTGGCCGATAATCAGTTACTAAAACCGGAGAGGAATTCTTCGGAATTAGAGCAAGAAGGGTATGATTAATCTGACCGAGCAATCTGCCTGAGTTGAAAAAATCAATAATAGCCAGAGAAACATCTCCTCCTACTATCGGCCAGGCAGCCTTAAAAAACGCAGCAGAGTAGCCATCCGGACCTGGGGCCTTGTCATTACCTATAGAAAACATGGCTTTCTTTACCTCCTCCACTGTGACCGGACGAGTCATATGAGAAGCATCAGTCGGGTTCACATGCTTAGTAAAGAGATCAGGAGTAGGATACAAAGATAGATTATCTTAGCATCCCAAAAATATCTCATAGTGTTTAACAAAGGCATCTTGAACCGCCTCTCCTTCATATTCCACCCCATTCATGTCCCGAACCACTTGAATTCTACATCTATGGTTCCTGCTTTTAACAGTAGCATGGAAAAAAGCAGTGTTTGCGTCTCCAGCTCTTAGCCACTCCATCTTAGCTTTTTGCTTTAAAAATCTTTCTTCATCAAGAGAAGCAACTTGAAAATCAGAATTTAATTTCGTTTCTAGAGCTCTAAGATCCGCATTCATAGGGTCTTGATCAATTTTAGACTGAATGTCATTTAAACTATCACGGATGTCCGCAACCTTCTTATGGAGATTACCCTGCTTAAAAAGTAAGGCACGTAATGGGCTCTTTAAAAGCCTAAGTTTTTTCACAACCCGAAATTGATGAACTCCACTAACGTTATCCTCCCAAGTATTCTTTACAATTTTAAGGAAATCCGGTTTATGAATCAAGAAATTTGCAAATTTAAAAGGCTTACGCTTGTTAGGATTAGCTCGATTCATAGTTAGGACACACGGTGAGTGGTCCGACAACCCATAAGGGTGAAAAACAGCCACTGAGTTAGGAAATTCAGCTACAAACGAAGTATTGCCCATAATACGATCAATTTTCTTGAGTAAACCAACACCCTTTTTTGGCTTCTGATTCCATGTAAAGTGGAGACCAGACTGAGTAATATCCATCACCTCAATATTCGCCACACAAGCCTGAAAATCCCGCATACCCATAGAGATGGATGACACACCCATAGACTTATCCTCTAAATGTAAAGTAGAATTGAAATCGCCCATGACAAGCCACGGCTTATCACCCACCAGCTGCTTATGATAAGAAAGATGAGACCAAAGTTGACGACGAGTAACATAAATTCGCCGCATACTGGACAATAAAGCCACTTCTTATCCTCTTTAACAAACAATTGAATATGCATAACTTGCGCTGTTTGAGATAAAACCATCACATCAAAAATCTCCGGATCCCAACCTATAATTATACGGGTACCTCTATCACACATACCCCCATTCGAAGTCCAATCCCAATGACGAAAAACCAACTTACACACCTTACTAAGTTTATTAACTTCAACATGGGACTCAAGAATAGCACAAAAACTTAGTTTACTATCTTTAACTACAGAACGAACCTCTTTTTGTTTTAGAGGGCGGTTCAAACCCCTAATATTCCAGAAAGCAAGACTAACCATTGGTAACCCCCATACTAGGAGTGCTTGCCCCTTTATTTGCTTTAGGATTAAGAGTACCTTCCATCATAAACTCATTCGTTTCATTGTAAACCTCCACTACCTCTTCATCATCCGAAAGTTGTTGATCACCTCCTCCATCTTTACTACTCTGCCCCGTCTCCACGTTATCAGCAAAGTTTAAAACATCAAAAGGATTCGAAGTTATAACCGAGTGAAGCTGATCCGAGTTACTAACAGGCTCCTTCGGCTTAGGTCCAATGGGCCTATATTCAAATTTCGGCTTCTACTTATTAAGTGGGAAACCTACCTTCCGGGCTACTTTCTTGGCATGCACACCCATATACCCTTCATTATCAACAACCGGTTTCTTATCATGTCTTTGATTTTGCTCAAGGGGCTTATAAGACTTATCTCCATTGGATTGTATAGCCATCTTCCTCGGTTGTTTAGGACAAATATCATCTGTGTGGCCAAACACACAACAATGGGAGCACCTATGCGGGTTCCATTCATATTCAACATACATGGTTTCCTTAACATGTCCGTCACCTTCCAGCTCCGGAACAGCCATGGTTATTTCCTCTTTAAGCTTCTTTTCAGCCGACACTTCAATCAAGGCCCTAGCATAACTGCTTCGGCCCCAGGAATCCAAACACATCGATGTGGTATAAGAATCAAGAAGCTTTGGCTCACCAATCGCTGTAGCAATCAAACTCAGTCCATCCTCTGTATAAGCCGCTAGAGGAACCTCATGAATTTTCACCCAAATCTGCATATTCTTCACCTCCTTTTAAACCAGTTTAGTGCTTGGACTCCACTCGCATAAAAAAAGAGGTTGAGATCTGATTATCCAAGGTCCTCCATTTAGAACAGCCATCATACCCGTGTTATCAGCAAACTTGAAGAAAAAGAATCCATTCGCGTTCATCATAGTTTTTTGCAACCCGAACTTTTTCCAGTTATTCTTGACATAATATTCTACCACCGGGTACGCAATCCGATCTCCCAGAAAGTATCCATAAAGCGTGTTTGCTAGCTTATCTTTTACCACTCAAATAGACTCCTTCGGCAATACCACGTCACAATCTTCACGTCGATCCGAAGTAGCAAGAGACCTAAAGTTAAGCTTTTTACCTGAAGCATTCATCACGGATTTAGCATAAGATATAGGTTTGTTTCCCTTATCCTCCTCATGCTGAAACAAGTCAGCCATGGATGACGAATCAGCGCTCTTACGATCCGGTTGAACATCATCCTCATTTACAGGAACAGTAATCTTGGTAAGCTCATCTATCACATTAAGCTTAGCCGGCTCATGTGTAACAGAAGAAACAATTCCCCTACGGGGCATTAAAGTTTTACCTTCAATGTCTACCACTCGAGAAGCTAAACCCTGGCGCAATGAGGAAGTAAATGGCGGTTTAAATCGACCATCATGCACATCCCCCTCTGATTTCTTACGATCATCCATACTAAAAGTAACACCTCTCTCTAATGACAAACCAGCAACGAACCATGCAAGAAGAAAACTCTCTAACCAGATGAACAAAAGCACAGAAGACGAAAAACCCAAATCCTTTAAACCCTAGAATCAAATCTCTACCCTTAATCGATTAACCCAGAGTATCAATCTAGCTAAATTAGTCTCAGCTAACCGCAATCAATAACAACCAGGTTAATAAATGAGAGTATCGACAGTGATTACTACGGCAGCGATTGAAAAAAAAACAAGAAAAAACCCTAGTTTTGGATCGATCCCTAATGCTAACAAGTTCGTTATAGGGTTTTGAAAGAACAAAACTCTAATCACAGACTGTTATGCATAAGATCACGAAGAAAAACTGAAGGATTCATGGTGAAGAACAGAAAATCGCCTAAAGGAGAGAGAGTTTAGTGTTTTTTAACTCAACTTGTACAACTCACCTTGGTTTTGCTCGGTAAGATTAATTTACTTGTGTATCGTTCGACACCCCGAACCCTAGTATGGTTCCATTGATGGTCAGTTTTGTTTACGCATAAACCACACACTCATTGTACAAGTTTCACAAGTAATAAGCAATTATGGCACCTATCATTACTCATGTTACAACTAGTGTTTATGCCATAAACATACTCACATCATAAGTTCATATTTCCAAATATCACATATTAACAATTCAGCATACACCCAATCAAACATGCAAGTTTACATATCACACAACAAGTATTTGGGGTCGCAATCTGTTTCGTATCATGTTTACTAAACTTCAGTCCCTGATGTTGGGCCCAATAATAACTAAAAGATGTGCGACCATAATATTACCTATAATCATCTGAACAATCCAACAGTCTGGCCCATTGGTCTCTGGCCCGAACTGGACTGAGTCGTCCTGGACTGCTTGTGCCCGAGCCCAGCCCAGTTGCCACACGGCTGCCCATTCTTTCCCGAACCCCTTAGCAGCCCCTCGGACCTTAATGGCCCCTACTTTACACCGTCCTGTTAATCATGTTTGGCCCAATTGAAATTCATTGAAAGTTTTGAGTTGTCAGTATTATTAAATCATTGTTAGAGAATTGAAAGGTCCAATCAAAAGGCTCAGTAGTGGTTATTAAGGTCCAATTAAAGCTTAGTCTTCACAATTGTTTCTCAAATCCTAAATATTCATGCTAGACATCAACTAGTGGCACACATAATACAAACACATGCATAAAGACAATTCCCATGCAACATGGACAAAGTGGCCGACATTTATAAAGTTATCATCAATTTGGCTGCACTATCAAGACAATTCACATGCACATTAATTAGCCATAAATCTCATAAACCAACATTCAATTCCACAAGCCAATTCACTTTCATATATATCGGATCGATGAACAACAATCATTGTAGCAAATAACCTAGTTTCAAGTAATCATTGAGCATCTAGTTTTGTTTCTCATATAGCAAATTTTATCATCGGATCATTACTAACTAACAACAATGGGTCCCACATTCATCACGTACGAGCAATCTTCTTTATAACCAATTAACACATACATATATACAAACGCAAAGCACTCATCGAACCCATGCTCATAACAGCATCATGTCTCTCACGTTTTATAACACACATGCACCCAATTTTTACTAATCAATTTTCACATTACAGGTTCGATTAATTGAGGATTGATACGAATACAAAAGTCACTAACCAGCAGTCCGATCAGATAGAATGATGCCTCAACCTGAGGTTGCTTCCATGGGGTGGGGGGGGGGGTCTTCTGCCATCTCAAATCAAGTGGGAGGGAGTAGGGTGGTTTAGGGTTTGAGGTAAGATATAATACGTATACATATGTCTGTGTCAGGAGGGCTTGGGCCGGTTTGGGTTTAAGTCGACGAGAACTGGGCCAAAGGTTCTCAAGACTTTATGTGAATTAAGGTATGTGTGTGGGTTCAACACTTGTGGGCTCAAACCACTCAGCCAGACCATGCCTACAAAACTAAAATGTGTGTGTGTGTGTGTGGCCCAACACATTCGTAGCCCAAGGCATAACGGTGGCCCAGTATCGTGTGTGGCCCTACGCGTAAACTCAACACTTAAACGGATCGAACCATGCCAAATTATAATCAAGTGTATCGTGTGTGGCCCTACGCGTAAACTCAACAATTAAATGGATCTAACCACGCCAAATTATAATCAAGTAAAATTCACATTTGACAAGTTTATCATAGTAAGAAGTTAGATGAAAAGTTTAACCTAATGAGAGCGTGAAAGGAGAGACTTACTAGAAGCGAGAATCACAAGATTCAACGGTACAAACCTTGAAAGTTCGGGTTGTCACATCATCCCCAACTTGAAAGAAATTTCATCCCGAAATTTAGCACGTAGTTACCGAGGAAGCTAGTTAGGTTGCGTGGTTTCCTGGTTTTCCCGGGGTGTCACATCATCTCCCCGTTGGTTTGGAATTTCGTCCCGAAATTCCATAGTAGCTTCAACCTCAGTAGTGGTTTCATTATTTTCGAACAACTGGGGGTATTTGTGTTTCATTTGGTTTTCTCGTTCCCAGGTAACTCTGGGCCACGACGGAAGTTCCAACGAACTCGAACAATAGATATCCTGGTGCGTTTGAGAATCTTGACCTCCCTGTCCAAGATTCCCACTGGTTCTTTGACAAATCACAACTGATCGTCATTGGCGAGCCCTTTGAAAGGAACTATGAGGGTTTCATCTGACAGACACTTTTTCAGATTCGACACATGGAATATGTTGTGAACTCCACTGAGTTCTTCGGGTAGATTCAATCTGTAGGCCATCTTGCCAATTCTCTCCGTGATTTCGAAAGGTCCAACATACCGCGGGTTGAGTTTGCCTTGTTTACCAAAACGAACTACACATTTCCAAGGTGAGACTTTAAGGAGTACTCGATCCCCAACCTGGAACTCGAGTGGTTTCCTGCGCTTATCAGCGTAGCTTTTCTGACGGTCGCGAGCTGCCGCCATTCGTTGTCGTATCTGAGCAATCTTCTCTATTGTGTCTACGACGAGTTCTAAGCCAGTGATTTGGCTGTTTCCAACTTCTTCCCAACAAAGGGGTGATCCTCACTTCTGTCCGTACAATGCCTCAAATGGAGCAGCTTGGATGCTGGCGTGGTAACTGTTGTTATATGAAAACTCTACTAAAGGGAAGATGTCTTTCCCAGCTGTTGCCAAAGTCGATTACATATGCTCGAAGCATGTCTTCAAGAGTTTGGATGGTGCGTTTAGTCTGCCCCTCCGCCTTGGGATGATATGCCGTGATCATGTCTAGAAGTGAGCCAAAGGATTTGTGCATCGCTTGCCACAAATCAAATGCAAATCGTGGGTCGCGATCAGAGATAATGGAGGTTGGCACCCCGTGCCTAGCAACCACTTCTTTCAGGTAGATGACTGCGAGTGAAGAAAACTTATCCGTTTCCTTGATGGCTAGAAAGTGTGTTGGTTACGTGAGACAATCAACGATCATCCAGGTTATTGTTTCCATTTCGAGTTGTAAGTAGGCTAGCGACCAAATCCATGGCAGTCTGTTTTCGCTTTCGATATAGGTGTTTTCTAGTTGCTTACACTTCACTTTGACTTTCCCACAAGTCAAACATCATTCCCATACCTAGCTAGGTGGGCCTCCATGCCCGATTACCAGTACAAGGTTTATACATCCTAATGCCTCTCAACAAAACCCAGACGACTAGAATATCGAGGCCGGTGTGCCTTGCTCAACACGAGTTCCCTACAGTTGCCGTATAAAGAGGCCCACTTTCGTTCTATGAGGTAACTAGTATCGTCCGACCTGCCAAAGTTTGCTTCTCCATGCCCCGCATGGGTTCAACTTGAAAATCCTCTTCCTTCAGTTCTCCAGTTTGAACGGAGCGAGTCTGATCGGGTAAGTTAGAGTCGATAGTGAGCTGCAAAGCTCGTGCACGTTCAAGTTTCATAGTTGCAATCCTCCAAAAGTTCTATCCAGCGATGCCATTAACTGATTTAGCTCTTCCGAGACCAGGGTACATGGGAGGCCCTCATGATCGGTCTTTTTGGGTAAAGGGTTACCCCGGTGATTCTATATATTCACAAACAAACAAAACAAGTAGTAAGGAAAATCCTTACTAGTTCAAACATGAGACATACCCTCATGCAAGTAGAACCAAAAGAAACAACCATCAAAGGAAAAAACAAACAAAAACAACCACTAGACAACTATCTAGACTCAATCGGCACCAAGAAATTAAAAATCAGCCATTATCCATTACTAAATCGGCACCATGGATATCCCACTTCTCCAGCAACTCCCGAACTCTAGCTGTGTTCTTGAATCTAAGTCCCATCAATTTATACCTCACATTTTCTAAGACAGCCTTACAAATGACGTCCGGAGGTCTCACTTGGTTTCTAAACAGCCGATTGTTCCTTTCTTTCCAAATGACGTAAGCCATGGCAGCAACTAATAGCCTACAAACCAAATTCTTCGCTGATTTTGACCGAGAGCGAAGGTCAAGCCAATCCAAAATGACACTCCACTTTTCCATACCTGCTTTCGATCTAACCATGCTCCAGATTTGATTGGATAGCTTGCATTCAAAGAATAAATGTTCATGCGAGTCGACATTCTCATAACACAGAAGACAACACATCATGTTCATGTTAGTTCTTAGAGTACGGTTCCAATGTAAGATTTTGTCTTGAGTCAATAGTTTACGTCTAACAATCAACCACATCAGAAAAGTGTGACGAGGAATACATTGAGAAAACCATATGATACTAGCCCAATTCACTTCCTGCTCCCTTAACCGAACCGAGTCCCAAACTTCCAAAGATGAATGTTCGGTTATATTATCACCAACCTTCCAATAGATACGATCCTGGTTACTAAAATTCCAATGAATATGGTCCAATTGTATAAGAACAGGGTATGTATCCTTCCATGCAACCGGCCAAAGCCACGCGCCATCAGAATAAACATCAGCAACCGTGGCATTTAAAGAAAATCCCTCTCGAGTTATTACTCTAGGCGACAGGAAATTACTAAGCGGACCAATATTACTCCAATTATCATACCAAGCTGAGGTACGACTACCATCACCAATTTGAGACCAAACATGATTTCGAATTAATGGCCGAATCTGAGCCATCTTCCTCCAACTCCAACAACAAGAAGACGGAACCTTGTGATCCCAAAAACTACGACCTCTTAAACGATAAGAATGTATCCAAGCAACCCATAAAGATTGCCAATTAGTAAGAATGCTCCAAATATGGGAAACCATAAGAGATTTATTAACGTCAGCAATTCGACGAATACCTAGACCCCCTTCATGCTTAGGAACACAAACAGACTTCCATGAAACTTTTTCCCTACCACGATGAGACGGGGATTGAGCCCAAAGGAAATTGCGCATTTTAGCTTCCAGATCCTTAACCACCCTGGCTGGTAAAATAAAGACCGAAGACCAGTACACGTGTAAAGCCGAGAGGACCGAAATAATTAATTGCAATCTACCAGCGAACGACAACATTTTGTTCTTCCAACTATTTATCCGCTGATCAAGCCGCTCTACAAGAATACTACAATCCTTGTATAATAATCTAGAAGAAATAAGCGGGACACCCAAGTATCTAACAGGAAGCGAACCCTCCACAAAAGGCATAATGGTTAAAATTTCTCTTTTAACATGGCCAGGGACATTACAGAAAAACCCTGTGCTCTTCTGGCTACTAGGAACCAACCTGACATTCGAGAGAATTGAGTGAGGGATGACATAACACACCTAGCCGAAGCCACATCTCCCCTAGCAAAATGGAATAAGTCATCTGCAAAACAAAGATTGACAATTTGTTGCTTCTCACATTTATTATGGAACCTGAAAGATGAATCGATCCTCGTTGCATGGTTTAGAATGCACGTCAAGACTTCCATCACGAGCGTAAAAAGATAAGGGGATAGGGGGTCACCCTGTCTTAAACCCCTTTTTCCTTTAAAATACCCATGAATACTCCCGTTAACACAAATCGAATAAGAAGCTGTTGACACACATAGCATAATCCAATCCACCATAATACCATTAAAACCAAACCCTACTAGCACATTTTTGAGAAAACTCCAATCAACCGTATCATAGGCTTTCTGGATATCAACCTTAAACGCACACCTTGGGGGACCAAAATCACGATGATAATTATGCATTAATTCCTGCGTAAGAAGAATGTTATCTGAAATTTTCCTACCAGGAACAAAAGTTGATTGGTTTATGCTCACAATAGCGTTTAACGAACCCTTCAACCGATCCACCAGCACCTTACTAATACATTTGAGAATAACGTTGCAGCAAGATATTGGACGATAATCAGTAATCTTCATAGGAGTTGTCACCTTGGTAACCAGAGCAACAAGAGTGTGATTAAGCTGTTGTAAGAGATTTCTAGTGTTAAAGAAATCAAGAATAGCATTTGAAACATCACTCCCCACTATATGCCAAGCACTTTTAAAAAACGCAGCCGTATAACCATCAGGACCTGGGGCTTTATCATTCCCAATCGAAAACATAGCAGACTTAATTTCCTCTAAAGTGACCGGACGAACCATAAGTTAGCAGTTTCAGAATTCAGCTTATTAGAGAAAAGATCAGGCGAAGGTAATAAAGAAACTTGACCTTCACTTCCCAAAAATTGCTCATAATGGTTGACAAAAGCCGCAGCCACGTTATCACCCTCAAAAAGGTTTCCACTCGAATCAGATATAGCCTCAATACGATTTATATGGTTTCTACATTTTAAAGACGAATGAAAATAGGACGTATTAGCCTCACCTGCACGAAGCCACTCAACTTTAGACTTCTGCTTTAGAAATCTCTCCTCATCAAGCGAAGCTTCTTGAAAATCACGTAACACCGAAGCCTCCTGACAACGTAAAGACTCATTCATCGGATCCCTATCAATGTCTTACTGAATATTCTCAAGGTCCCCATGCAACTTGACAACCTTTTCATGGAGATTCCCTTGTTGGAATAGGAAAGCTCGAAGAGAAGACTTCATAAGAGTTAGTTTCTTAATGACACGAAATTGATGAACTCCATTAATTTGAACGTCCCACTTAGAATTAACAATATCCATAAAACCCGGCTTATGAACCAAGAAATTAGCAAACTTGAAAGGTCTCGGTTTAGTTTTACCAGCCGAAAGCAACTTCAGGACACACGGACAATGATCCGAAACGCCATAGGGCCTAAACACAGCTACCGAATCAGGAAAAGCACTAACAAAAGGAAGGTTACCCAAAACTCTATCAATTTTTTTCAGCAATCCTACTCCCTTTTTGGGTTTTTGGCTCCACGTGTAATGAAATCCTGTCCGCTTAATATCAATAACCTCAATCTCCTCAACACAATCTTTAAATTCTCGCATACCAGGAGAAATAGATGAGTTACCAATAGAATTATCTTCAATATTAAGAGCAGAGTTGAAATCTCCCATAATTACCCAAGGTTTATCATGAACAAAACCTTTATGCACACGTAATTACCCTCGTGATCGGTCTAAGTAACGCATTCGGTACCCTCCAAGTAATGCCTCCACGTAAATCCAAAGACCACAGTTTCCACTACCGGTTGTGTGTCGTGCAGTTCCTCTTTGTAACTCCATTATGTACGTCATCACTCTCTCGGGTTGCGTCGACGTGTAATTGGGACTCTGATTCGGACCATCATGGTATGCCACTAAATCACCCGCACCCTCGGGTAAAGACGATGCTCAGTGCATTGCAGTGTTGGGATTCGAGAGCTTAAAAGACATCCTCTTGTTTTGGTCTCTCACGAACACAACACCCTACTGTGCTTAAGGGAGTTAGGCTGCGCGATCTTCAAATATCCTGCGATTTATCTGCGATAGCATCAAGTGAGACCAAGAAATTGTTGTATTCTCGAAGGACTCTGTGGTGTCGATCAGTTTCTAACCAAGTCGGATCTTAGCGAGATCCACGTGCATTCCCACTTCGCTGATTATATGTCCAAAAGGTACTTCTCGAACCAAGACTTTGCGCGGAGTGGCTCCTCCCTCAGGAGTTTTAAATAAGATACAAATGCCACCCATGGCGTTCCAATCTCCTGGTCAGGATTTCGAACGTTGTCAACAAATATGGTCGATTCATGTGATCCCTGAAGCTGCTGGTGTGTTGATCAACTCAATGATCATGGTGTACAAAGTTGCAATGGCTGCATTGCGTTCGACATGCTGTTCTAAGAGTATTCTCCTCTTGAACTTCCATCTGATAATAGTTCGTTCGTTGGTCAATCCTCGAATGGAAACTTGTCCCTTACTGCTTGTCGACGGGTTGCCAATACATGGTCGGAACAAGCGGTTCCTAACTGCCACTTTGTTACATTCTCGATAATCAGTACGTATACGAAAAGGCTTATCTTCACTGGTATATCTGAGGCTCCCCAAAGCGAAAAACTGGATCCGATGAAACTCGTGTCTAATAATTCCTGAAGTTGATTAGGCAGTTCCTGCAACCTTCCTGGTGTAAGACAATAAGAAATACTAGTAACAAGGGCTCCTTCTGACATGATACCGATCTGATATTCCACCTGACGATGTGAAGGTAAACCTGATAGTTCTTCTGGTAGCACTTAGGGAGAAATCACGAACAACTAGTGGGTCCTCGATCCTCCTTTCCTTAGCCTTGACATCAGTAACGAGTGCTATCATGGCGGGGTAATCCTTCCGTAGACACTCCTGGCTTTCGTTGTTGAAATGACGCTAACCGTTGCACCACTCTGACGTGTTAGAACAGATAACAATTCTCCACTAAGGAGAGGGATACGTGAAACCTTCTCCTCATAGGATACATCTATCAAGAACACAGAAGTAAGGTCGATGTCGAACACTTGTCCCACAAGGTCGAGTTGCGTCCCAACGATCATATGAGGTTTCCATTGTCTTGCCATTAGCCGATTCCACCACTGGTTGGGTTTCAAGAAGTATCAAGGTTATATAGGACAGAGACAAGGTGATTCGTTACCAAGAACAGGTATACCACCATGTTATTACAATCCTGGCGTCGCCCACGCCAATCCCAAATGCCCCTTTATGAGCATCATTTCCCGTGTGGTTGTACTTGTTGCGAGGATTTCCAGTACGACCGTCGTTCCCTGGGTTGTTGTCGTTTTGATTTAGCGATAGCCACTCTATGTCGTAGGCATTTCTATTTCTATACTGTTGGTTGCCATTTCAAGTCCTTTGATGTTGCCGTGACTGTTGCCTCCAACGCTGTTGTTTGAAATGGAGCTCTACGACCTTTTACCGACAGGGTCCACCTCTTCACCTTCCATGGTACGTGCTAAGGCACTACTCACAGTGTGGGGAGTTTCACATTCCATTCTACAGTCAGTTGTCATGCTTATCTCCTGATTAATTCGTAAAAGTTGACTCCCATGAGTCGTTGGCTAGGGTTAAGGATTCGATTGGAGTTAAATCGCTGATGTTCATTGTTGGTAACTAGGGTCGTTCAAATGCTAAAGTCCATCGTTCTTGCAAGTTGACTGAGTAATACACGATATGTTTCCAGAGTGTTGCAGAAGTGATCACACTTCAGGTTCTAAGGTGTCAATACGTTGAGTTCCAGCAAACGACGAGGGGTAAGAAAAGTATCGATCAATCATTTGACGCTGCGACATCCAACACATGGACGTTCGTATAAGCACCTAACATTCTACACGGTTCACTAAGTGCTCAGATGGGTGTTCAGGTAATACTTGATAGTATTGTGTTTCTAGAGATGCATAAAAAGTTCACGTTCGAGTAGGGGACAATCACTGCTATGACCCCTATAGGTTTGTTATGTTTCACATCGATCCAATAACGGAACGGAACCCCTTTTCCACTTGCTAAGGCTTACTGGGACTCGCATGCACCCCACATTATTATTATGTGTGCACCCACAATAATATTGTGATTTGCATGCTCCTCTCAGCTCCTCTTAACTCATGTCAAATGGTTCCTCAAACTCGGGTAGCAAACAAAGAGCATCACGGTGCGTAAGTCACGAATGTTTAGGGAAATACCACCCTATCAGTCACATAACACATGCAAGTAATACATAAATTCATACTGTTGTGCTAAACGTGCAATCACATGCAATATCGTATGTAGGTGTTCAGTAGTCATCTAGTACAATGAGTATACGAGAGACGAACCTTGCAATCTGGAGCTGAGTGTCATGGTCGTATTCGCGTTTTTAGAACTGTTCGGTTATAGTCTGGTTTTATAAAAAAACGTTTTCCCCTTTTTAAAACCAAGTTCACTATAACCAATGGCTCTGATACCAATCTGTCACACCCCCAAAATACCACATGCGGAAAACCCCCGCGAGGCATGTGACATACCAGTATCTTAGCCATCAATCACATTGAACTCATAGTTACATGTAAATAAAACTTTCATTGATTAACAGTAAGGGTTACAATAATTCACAGTTTACAGCGGAAGCATAAATCATACGTTAAGTGTTTATAACCCACATGTAAAAAGCCATTAGTCTTGTATTGTATTTCCATGTATCTCGACCCATGAGCATTCCAGCTTCCCAGATAGCAAGTTCCAGCAATATGCACCTAGAGGCCTGCAAGGCATGTAACAACAAATCAACAACAAAGTTGAGCGAGTTCACAGTTGGGTGTTCGTTTTAAGTTGTTTCCGAAAAGCATAGTTTGTCTTTAGCTGGCTTACTTGCTGTGGGGGTTACCCCATAGTTGAAAATATGATTAACCAGTTTACCCTGTTTCCCAAATGTAACCATAGTTGGTGGGGGCTTCCCATGTGAATTACCAGACCGTGCCATATCGACTACTAACGAAAGTAAGTTGTGCCCTAAGTCAATGTCTATCATCATTGACCCTTTGCCTTAGTCCATTAGTACACGCCCGTCCTACCGGAACAGTGTGAGGTTTGTTAAACCTAATAGCGCTATTAACTAATGACCCGCTCGCCATCGGCCTCGACGATTAAGTCGATACAAAATGAGGGACTTATGATAGAGTTTTGGTCCAGTATGTTTAATCTTGTTGTCCTACCCAAGGAGGACGAACGTACGTATCCTACCCAAGGAGAATACGCGAGGTTTAATCTTGGCATCCTACCCATGGAGGATGGCCGTACATATCCTACCCAAGGAGAATATGTAGTTTCCATTTTAGTTCTTTAACCCATTCCCAACCCTTGGGAATCCCATGCCTTGTAGAAAGTGTGAACTCACCTTGGTTTTGCTCGGTAAGATTAATTTACTTGTGTATCGTTGGACACCCCGAACCCTAGTATGGTTCTATTGATGGTCAGTTTTGTTTACGCATAAACCACACACTCATTGTACAAGTTTCACATGTAATAAGCAATTATGGCACCTATCATTACTCATGTTACAACTAGTGTTTATGCCATAAACATACTCACATCATAAGTTCATATTTCCAAATATCACATATTAACAATTCAGCGTAATTTCGTGATTTCTTGGTGATTATGGTGATTGTTTGTGTTATTAGGGTTTCTTAATTCTATTTTCATGCTTGCAATTCAGTATTATCATCAACTGATCCGTTTTTTACACATTAGGGCTACGAATTTCTTCATTCTTTTTGCGTTTTTCTTTGGCTGCCTTCTTTAATTGGGATTCTTGTTTGTTATTGGTTTGGGTTTTCTAGAGAGAGGGATTCTGTTCGTTATATTCTGCTTGAATTAAGATTCTTGGTAGCATTAGGGTTTCATTATTGACGGCTGAAAATCTTGGTTCAAGTAAGGTGTTTTGACGGCTGATTAGGGTTTCATATTTAAGGTGTTTGAAGGCTGATTAACTTGAACACAAATTAGGGTTTCAAAATCAGGTTCAAACAGTCATGTTCTTGTGCGATTTCAGTTTAGGGTTACGAATGAGTGACCAGAAATCGGATGGGGTGTTTCCTCCGGATGATGGTGGAAAACCTCCAACCTCTTTTGAGCAGAAGACACATGTTGACGTCGGCAGACCTACCTTTTCGTTTGATAGTTTGGCCAGCCGAGTTATTGATGTTGATGGTAATACTTGGTTCCCCCGACGAGGCACAGTTCAATCGGCTCAAACTGATCCCTGTAAGTTTAACATAATCGATGAATTGTCAAAGATTTCAGTTCCAATCGAAGCTGAAAACTTGCGGCCAGCTACTAGGGATTCTATAAGGGAAGGGATTGATCAAGCTAGCATGAGATATGCGCCTAGTTCAGCTCTTAATGTTGCTGCATTGGCTGGTCAAGGGAACTCGAAAACTTCATTTGCTAATGTAGTAAACAACACTAAGGAGAAGGTGAAGGTGAATTTTAGGGAGATGGAGTCTTCTGAGGTTGTGGATGGAGCTGATGTGGTTATTCCATTGTCTTCGGTTAAACAAGTCACGGACAGGTATGCAAACACTCTCTATGGGTATTTCTTGGGTAAACGGCTAGCGTTTCCTGTGGTGGATTATTTTGCTAAGAACAACTGGGTTAAGTATGGTCTGGTTAGATTGATGATGAATGCGAACAGATTCTTTTTCTCAAGTTCAAAACTAAGGAAGGGATGGATAAAATGTTAGAGGATGGGCCATGGTTGATAAGAAATGTTCCGATTATTTTGAAGGAGTGTTCAGCCTCTATCAAACTGGAGAAAGAGGATATTAAAGCTATTCCAGTGTGGGTAAAGATGCACGATGTGCCGTTAACGGCATATACTGAGGATGGTCTTAGTTTGCTTGCCTCTAAGATAGGGGTGCCTAAGATGTTGGATTCGTATACTGCCACGATGTGTGCTGAATCTTGGGGTAGAAGCAGTTATGCTAGAGCGCTTATTGAGGTTCAGGCGGGGGCGGATTTAAAGAGGAGTGTTACTGTTGCAATTCCATCATTAGATGGTAATGGTTATTCAAAGGTGGAGGTAAAAATTGAATATGATTGGGAGCCTCTAAGGTGTACTTCTTGTTGTGTGTTTGGTCATGAAGATAGCTCGTGCCCAAAGAACCCTCAGGTAGTTTCGAATGGGGAAGCTGGAAAGAAGAGTGATGATTTTCAGGTTGTGGGTGACAAAAAGAAAAAAACTAACAACCAAGGCCTCCACATGAAAACTCAAAAACCTAAGTTGGTTTACAGACCAATTATCAAACCTAAACCAAAACAACCCTTAAGGAGTTCGAACCAGGTTTCAACGTCTAACCCATTTGATGTCCTTAAGGAAGATGATGGTAATCAGGAAGGTACCACTGTGGGTCGAGTAGAGAAGAAGGCTACGCAGGCTAGTGGCGAGCAGGATTCTGATGATGAGGAGGTTGTTGAAGTCTATAATGAAACTAATGATTTTATGACCTCGGGTACACGTTTTTCATCTTCGAGAACAGGGGCGAGCACATCTTCCACAAAGTTCTATAATGGATAGACGGGTTTTGGTTCGTGTTAAGGGGAGGATAGCTTGTGATTATTTTGTCTTCGATGATGGAGGTTGATGGTTTTTTGTTTTGGTGACAATTGCTTGTCTACTTTATTAACAAAGTTCTATAATGGATAGACGGCTAGGTTTTGTGGTGTCTTTGTTGCATTGTTTATTTTCTTGGTTTGCATATATGGGGCATGTCCTGTATATGAACTAGTGTGGAACTCATCCTCACTGCTTGTTCTTATTTGCGGTTTGTTTTAATAGAATCACCGGGGTAACCCTTTACCCAAAAAAACAATTCAGCGTACACCCAATCAAACATGCAAGTTTACATATCACACAACAAGTATTTGGGGTCGCAATCTGTTTCGTATCATGTTTACTAAACTTCAGTCCCTGATGTTGGGCCCAATAATACTAAAAGATGTGCGACCATAATATTACCTATAATCATCTAAACAATCCAACAGTCTGGCCCATTGGTCTCCGGCCCGAACTGGACTGAGTCGTCCTGGACTGCTTGTGCCCGAGCCCAGCCCAGTTGCCACACGGCTGCCCATTCTTTCCCGAACCCCTTAGCAGCCCCTCGGACCTTAATGGCCCCTACTTTACACCGTCCTGTTAATCATGTTTGGCCCAATTGAAATTCATTGAAAGTTTTGAGTTGTCAGTATTATTAAATCATTGTTAGAGAATTGAAAGGTCCAATCAAAAGGCTCAGTAGTGGTTATTAAGTTCCAATTAAAGCTTAGTCTTCACAATTGTTTATCAAATCCTAAATATTCATGCTAGACATCAACTATTTTTTGGGTAAAGGGTTACCCCGGTGATTTTATATATTCACAAACACATAAAACAAGTAGAGAGGGGACATCCTCACTAGTTCACTCGAGAGACATGCCTCAGGAGTTAATCAAAAACAAACCATTGGAAACAAAAGACAACGACTAGACTAACATCTAGAAACACATCAAAAATACAAACGAGTTAATCAGCCCCCATCATCCTTCATAGTGTCTTCATTGATCTCCTATTTTCCAAGCAGCCTTCTGACATTAGCACAAGGTTTGAATTTCACTCCCATTAATTTGTATCGAACTGTCTTTAGAATGATGCTGCAAATTAAATCCGGTGGACGCGTTTGGTTTTTAAAAAGTCTTGCATTACGCTCTTGCCAAATAATGTAAGCAGTCGCACCTACAAGCACACGAGCAACATAATTGGCTGCCGTCTTCGACTGACTTCTCACCATCAACCAATTCACAATCGATGACCATTTAGGCTCAACATTATCCATATCGACCTTAACTCGGACCAAGTTCCACACCTGCGAAGAGAAATTACATTCAAAGAAGAGATGGTCATGAGAATCGACATCCGCATAGCATAAGAGACAGCACATCATATTCATGTTCTTCCTCCTAGCTAAGTCCCACTTTAAGATTTTATCTTGTGTCAAAAGTTTCCGTCGCATAATTAGCCACACCAAGAAAGCGTTCCTAGGAATACACTGAGGAAACCAAACAATTTTTACCCAATCCACTTCCTGCTCTCTCAACCGAAGCGTGTTCCAAACCGTAAAAGATGAATGATCAAGCATGTTATCGCCATCCTTCCACACCAATCGATCCAGCTTGTTTTGATCCGGAGAAAGATGATCTAGCTGATTAAGAACCGGAAATAAGTCCCTCCAAGCAGCCGGCCATGCCCAAGAATCATGTCTATATACATCCGAAACCATAGCATCCAACCGAAATCCCGCACCCGTAAAGACCCGAGGTGATAATAAGCTTGAAAGAGGACCTAGATGACACCAAGAATCATACCAGGCTGAAATGGTATTACCAGCGCCCAAAGAAAACCAGATATGCTCCTTAACCAGCGGCCGCAATTGAAGGATTTTACTCCAACTCCAACTGCAATTAGTAACATCCTTGCAAACCCAAAAACTCCGACCTTTAAGCCGATACGAGTTAATCCACTGCACTCATAGAGACTCTCTCTTCTTAAGAATACTCCATATATGAGAAACCATGAGGGCCTTATTAACATCTCCGACCCGACGAATACCAAGGCCACCTTCATATTTAGGCACACAAATAGCTCTCCACGAAACTTTCGCTTTCCCTCTATGAAAAGAACCCTCCTGAGACCATAAAAAATTCCTCAATTTCGCCTCAATATCATTTAAAATCCGAACTGGTAAGATAAAAGCTGAGGCCCAGTAAACGTGCATAGACGACAAGACCGATATGATTAGTTGTAATCTGCCCGCAAATGATAAAAGTTTGTTTTTCCAATTCATAATCCTTAGATCCAAGCGTTCAAGAAGAACACTACAATCTTTAACCCGAAGCCTCGAAGAAATAAGGGGCACCCCTAAGTATTTGACCGGTAAGAGACCCTCCTCAAACGGCAGGATATCCAAAATAGCGTCTTTCACATGATTTGAGACATTACGAAAGAAAACGGTACTTTTCTGGATACTAGGGACCAACCCGGACATGTTAGTGAATCGAGTAAGCGACTCCATGATACATTGAGCTGACCGAACATCGCCATGAGCAAATAAAAACAAGTCATCTGCAAAACAGAGATTAATAATATGTTGCTTTTCACACTTGTTGTGAAATCTAAACGAAGAATCCAACTGAGTAGCCTGGTGCAGAATGCATGTCAAAATTTCCATAACAAGCGTGAATAAATAAGGGGATAAAGGATCACCCTGTCTTAAGCCACGTTTCCCCTTGAAGTAACCATGAACTTCCCCATTAACACAAACCAAATAGCTACGTGGAAACACATGTCATTATCCACTCTACCATTTTCGAATGAAAACCGAAACCCATGAGCACATGCTTGAGAAATCTCCAGTCAACTGTATCATACGCTTTCTGGATATCAACTTTAAACGCACATCTCGGAGGACCATTATTCCTGTGATAATTATGCATCAATTCTTGCGTAAGCAAGATGTTATCAGAAATTTTCCTTCCTGGAACGAATGCAGACTGGTTAATGCGAACAATCTGATTCAGGTAATACTTTATACGGTCCGCAATAATTTTACTAATGCACATGTAAATAACATTACAACATGCAATAGGACGGTAATCCGTGACAGTTGATGGAGTAGCTTTCTTCGGAATAAGAACAATTAACGTGCTATTGAGTTCCTTAAGAAGCTTGCCAGAGCTGAAGAAATCCATGATTGCACTCGCCACATCCTGGCCAATAATCGGCCACGCATGTTTGTAAAACGCCGCCGTGTATCCATCAGGGCCCAGAGCTTTGTAATTGCCAATGGAAAACATAGCCAACTTGACCTCTTCGCTAGTAACCGGGCGGACCATATGATTAGCGTCTTCATTACGCAACCGTTTAGCAAAAAGATCATGAGTAGGATGTAAATTAATGTCATCTTCTAGACCAAGAAAATTCTCATAATGATGGACTAGTGCCTTTGAAACGTCTTCTCCCTGAAATAAAACTCCATGAGAGTTCGAAATAACCTCAATGCGAGTCGCGTGATTCCTGCTTTTCAGCGAAGCATGAAAAAACTTTGTATTAGCGTCACAGGCCCGCAACCAATCCACCTTCGATTTTTGTTTTAGAAACCGTTCCTCATCTAAGCAAGCATCCTGGAAATCGGCTATAAGTTTAGCTTCTTGAGTGCGAAGGCCAGCATTCATCGGGTTGATATCAATGTCAAGTTGGATCGCAACCAATTCCCGGCGAATGTTCTCAACTTTCTTGTGCAAATTCCCTTGTTGAAACAATAAACCACTAGACATCAACTTGTGGCACACATAATACAAACACATGCATTAAGACAATTCCCATGCAACATGGACAAGGTGGCCGACATTTATAAAGTTATCATCAATTTGGCTGCACTATCAAGACAATTCACATGCACATTAATTAGCCATAAATCTCATAAACCAACATTCAATTTCACAAGCCAATTCACTTTCATATATATCGGATCGATCAACAACAGTCATTGTAGCAAATAACCTAGTTTCAAGTAATCATTGAGCATCTGGTTTCGTTTCTCATATAGCAAATTTTATCATCGAATCATTACTAACTAACAACAATGGGTCTGGTCACATTCATCACGTACGAGCAATCTTATTTATAACCAATTAACACATACATATATACAAACGTAAAGCACTCATCGAACCCATGCTCATAACAGCATCATGTCTCTCTGTCACACCCCCAAAAATCCACCATGCGGAGTACCACCGCTTGGAGGCGTGACGTGACCAGGATCAAGCCACCAATCATATTGAACAACGTAAATAAGCAAATAAGACCAACCACAATACGATTGGTGACCAAAGCTAGTTAACCATGTTCAGTTTAAACAGCGGAAGCATAAAACGTGAAACCAAAACGAAAGTTCACAGTTCATAAGTTTAAAGTCCCAAAACATAAGTTTCATAAGTTCATAAAGTTTATTTATTGAGTACGGAACATATCAGTTCGCATCCCACAACGACCACCCCCATGTGCAAGCTCCATAGCATCTAACGACCTGCAAAGCATGTAATAACGAGTCAACAACAAAGTTGAGTGAGTTCACGGTTGGTTGTCCATTTTAGGGTTTTTTTTTTTCCAAAAACGTAGTTTAATCTCATTCAGCTATCCAGCCGTGGGGGTTACCCCATAGTTCAAAAACGTTTATTAGTTAACCATCCCATGTCCACCTTCCCTGGCTCTCTAGCCCGGCACTCCGGCCGTGGGGAGCTACCCCAAAATTTTAAACTACCAGACTCGTTTATCATATCGACTACTAACGAAAATTAATTGTGCCCTAGCGTCGGTGTCTATCATCACCGACGTGCCATAGTCCATTAGTACACGCCCGTCCGACTGGCACGGTGTGAGGTTTGTTAAACCTAATAGCGCTATTAACTAATGACCCGCTCGCCATAGCGTCGGCGATTAAGTCGATATAAAAAGGGAGGGACTTCGCAGATAGAATTCTAGTCCAGTAAGTCTAACACGTCCCAACAGGACGAGGAATTTACATTCCTGAACACGTCTCAAGGACGAGGAATTCACATTCCTGAACGCGTCCCAAAGGATGAGGAATCCCTATTCCTTTACCCATTCCCATTCCCACCGGGAATTTACCAATGTTTGTAGGAAAGTGTGAACTCACCTCGGTTGCTCGGTTTGACTCTCACAAATAGCTAACAATCAAGGTTGGTCAATTACGTCCTAAAATGATTACCAGTTAGTCATTTAGTGGTTTCAAATAGAGCACAAAGTTCCTACACGTATCTATCAGATAACATGCATCACTTTAACAGTTTATGCCCATATAAGTTTCCCATCCATTCCCCACTCATAAACAAACATACGATAATGCACATAACACATATAACATGTTATATCATTCACAGATAACCTACCCGACATTTAGACATGAAATTTACAACTTATGTCTTTTCAGCATTAATATTCAAAACTGGGCTGTTTTCGGGGATTTAAATAAAATAGTTAACTTATTCCAAAAATTCCCAAATTTTTACAGAGTGTCATAAAAGTTCCAAATATTATTGTGTAAAAATATCGGGGTCCAGTTCATTACTAATATTTTATAAAATTCATTTTCCGGACTGAACTCAGATTTATCTTTTTCTGACCACAGTCCACGGAATAATTTATTTAAAATTCATCAAGAGTCCGATTTACAAAATTCCAGTGGGGTAATTACAAATACATCAGTTTCCATTTACAGTAAAAATTTCATGATCCAACTCTACACAGAATACAAGTTATGACAGAAAATATAACGCCCATTTATTGCTGTAAAAACTCAGCTTAAGCTGCTGTTACAAATCGGTTCTTTAAAAATAGTAAACGAAGTCTAAAAATTACGATTCCGGTGCCATTAGAACCGTATTTCATAACACATAAATCTAGGCTTCAGAAAATACATTTTTCGTTAAGTTATAGTCTGGTTACAGCCAACTGAAGTTGGCTGTAAAAACCAACCAGCATTCTGTTTCAGCTTTTAACTTTCTAGTGCATGTTCGATTGATTTCGTTAACATGTTTAGCGATTACAACAACATCAAACATCAATATTAATCAGCAAAACATCAGATAATCAACAAGAAATCACAACAACACAAGATCTACATGATTTACACACATAACTTCTCTTTATCCACACTTTAACACATTATGTTCGAGACTTGTTTATGAGCTTTAAAGTTTCTTAACTTTTTATCATTCTAACATCTATTAACCACTAAAATCAAGAACAAGATGGTGATTGGAAGCACTTACTACTAGCAAAAGGCTAGGGAAGAAACAAGACGTAAAAGTGGTGGATAAAAGGAAATGAGAGTGGTTCTTGAACTTCCGAAAGCACCGAGCCTCCTTGTATGAACTCTTGCACCTTAGGATGTTGGTGGAATAGCAAGATCAAAATTTGAAGATGATGGTGGGTGTGTGTGAGCTTTCGGCCGAAGGTAAGAGGAGAGGGAGAGAGAGTGAAATTTTTGCTAAGTGTTGGTGCAAATGAGATGGTGGTCTTATGGTCTTACTTATAGACCATTTTACTTGATTAACCAAGAGATAATATGTCATCTAGATATAGGACATGTATGATTAAAATAATCATAATTGGTGGTGTGTGTTCCCTAGGGGAACCGATCTCTTGAAGGGGGGGGGGGGTATTTAGTTTGTTTCCAACTATATAGTTAGGTGATAAGTGAGTTTAGTTAGGTGATTAAATTTGTTACTAGTGTGTAGTGTTTTGTGACGGGTGTTAGGGTGTTCGGGGACCCTAACTAGCTCAGAAAAGGGAAAACAATGTCATTGTCAATATTTTTATGTTCCGGGTAAAGTCCGGTTGTTCGGTTTGACACGGTTCCGTTAAAGTGCTTAATTAATCCGTAAAGTGTCATGCATATATCTTTTCGTAACGTTTTTACTTTTCAATACTCAGGAAAGCACACAGGATTTATTTAGTAACTTTTATGTATACTACTAGTATATTAACAAGCACATGTAAGTATAACATGGAAATCAGAGAACAGTTAAGCAATTCCACACAGTCGTCAAGCACTTTAATTATCATTAATATATTGTATGGAATACATGGAATTTTGAGGGTTGTCACATTCTCCCCCTGTTAAGAGAATTTCGTCTTGAAATTTAGCGCGTGGTTACTGAGGAAGCTAGTTAAGTTGCGTTGTTTTCCTGATTTTCCTGGGGTGTCACATCATCCCCCCGTTGATTTGGAATTTCATCCCGAAATTCTGCAGTAGCTTCAGCCTCAGTAGTGGTTGCGTTTTTCTTAAACAGCTGGGGATACTTGAGTTTCATTTGGTCTTCTCGTTCCCAGGTATACTCTGGGCCACGACGGGAATCCCAACGGACTCGAACGAGAGGTATTCTGGTGCGCTTGAGAATTTTAACTTCTCGATCCGTAATCTCTACTGGTTCTTCGACGAATCGCAGCTGGTCGTCGATTGTGAGTTCCTTGAGAGGAACTATGAGGGTCTCATCTGACAGACACTTCTTCAGATTTGACACGTGGAATACGTTGTGAACTCCGCTGAGTTCTTCAGGTAGATTCAACTTGTAGGCGACCTTGCCAATTTTCTCGGTGATTTTGAACGGTCCGACATAACGCGGATTGAGCTTGCCTCGTTTGCCAAAGCGGACTACACCTTTCCAAGGTGAGACTTTGAGTAGCACTCGATCCCCAACCTGGAACTCGAGTGGTTTTCTTCCCTTATCAGCATAGCTTTTCTGACGGTCACGAGCTGCCGCCATTCGCTGTCGTATCTGAGCAATTCTCTCGGTGGTATCTACCACAAGTTATGGGCCAGTGATTTGGCTGTCACCAACTTATGCCCAACAGAGAGGTGATCGGCATTTGTGTCCGTACAATGCCTCGAATGGAGCGGCTTGGATGCTGGTGTGGTAGCTGTTGTTATACGAAAACTCCACTAGCGGGAGGTGCTTTTCCCAGCCATTGCCAAAATCGATTACACATGCCCTAAGCATGTCTTCAAGGGTTTGGATGGTGCGTTCAGATTGCCCATCCGTCTGTGGGTGATAAGCGGTACTCATATCTAAACGTGAGCCAAAAGACCTGTACATTGCTTGCCACAGTTCAGAGGTAAAACGCGCGTCACGATCAGAAATGATAGAGGTTGGCACTCCGTGCCTTGATACTACTTCTTTTAGATAAATGTCTGCAAGAGTAGAAAACTTATCCGTTTCTTTGATGGCCAGAAAATGTGCAGACTTGGTCAGTCGATCTACGATCACCCAAATGGTATCGTTTCCGCGCTGGGATCTAGGCAGGCAAGTAACGAAATCCATGGAAATTTGCTCCCATTTCCATTTCGGGATCTCTTGTTGTTGAAGTAGGCCTGATGGTTTCTGATATTCAGTCTTGACTCTAGCACAAGTCAAGCATTTACTGACGTAGGTTGCTATGTGAGCTTTCATGCCAGGCCACCAATACGTAGTGTTGAGGTCGTGGTACATTTTATCCGAACCAGGATGTACCGAATAACGAGACTTGTGTGCTTCATCCATCACAAGCTCGCGTAGGTCTCCATAAAGTGGAACCCAGATGCGTCCGTTAACATAGTAGGCGCCGTCTTCCTTTTGTTCTAGCCGTTGCCTCGATCCTCGTAGGGACTCAGCCTTGATGTTCTCTGCTTTCAATACTTCAACCTGAGCATCTCGAATCTGAGCAGGAAGGTTGGATTGGATGGTAAGTTGTAACGCACGTACATGCTTAGGTAGAGTATCCTTCCGACTGAGGGCGTCGGCCACAACATTGGCCTTCCCAGATGGTATTTGATAGCGCATTCATAATCGTTCAAGAGCTCAACCCATCAGCGTTGACGCATGTTTAACTCCTTTTGCTTGAAGATATGCTCGAGACTCCTGTGATCGGTGTAAATGGTGCATTTGGTACCGTACATGTAGTGTCTCCATATTTTAAGCGCGAAAACAACTGCTCCCAGCTCCAAGTCGTGCGTAGTGTAGTTCCTTTCATGAACTTTAAGCTGGCGTGATGCGTAGGCAATGACCTTGTCACGTTGCATCAACACGCAACCAAGTCCTTGGATGGAAGCATCACAATAAACCACAAAATCATCTGTGCCTTCAGGCAATGAGAGGATAGGCGCTCTACAAAGTCTATCTTTTAAGTGTTGAAATGCGGACTCCTGCGCATTACCCCAACGATAGATTGCCACCCTTCTGAGTCAGTGAAGTGAGAGGTTGCGCAATCTTGGAGAAGTCTTTGATAAATCTTCTATAATATCCCGCCAAACCCAAGAATTGGCGGATTTCTGTTGGTGTTCGGGGTGCAGGCCAGTTCTTGATTGAGTCAACCTTGGATGGATCAACATGAATTCCATCCTTGTTTACCACGTGGCCTAGAAAGTGGACTTCGCGAAGCCAGAAGTCACATTTCGAAAATTTGGCATACAACTGCTCTTTTCGAAGAAGTTCCAGAATAAGCCTCAGATGTTGCTCGTGTTCCTCTTGACTCTTAGAATAGATCAGGATGTCGTCAATGAACACTATCACAAACTTATCCAGGTAAGGCTTGCATACTCGGTTCATGAGATCCATGAAGACCGCAGGTGCATTCGTTAATCCGAAAGGCATGACCAGAAACTCGTAATGGCCGTAACGAGTTCTGAATGCTGTTTTGGAGACATCCTCCTCTCGGACTCTCAGCTGATGGTATCCCGATCTTAAATCAATCTTGGAGTAATAGCTCGACCCTTGCAACTGGTCGAACAAGTCGTCAATACGTGGAAGAGGATAACGATTCTTCACGGTCACCTTGTTAAGTTCGCGATAGTCAATACACATTCTGAAAGTACCGTCTTTCTTCTTCTTCACAAACAAGACTGGAGCTCCCCAGGGCGAAGAGCTAGGACGTATGAAACCCTTTTCCAAGAGTTCTTGTAGTTGCGTAGACAGTTCTTCAAGTTTCGATGGAGCTAGACGATAAGGTGCTCGAGCTACTGGTGCTGCTCCAGGAGCTAGCTCGATTTGAAACTCAACTTGGCGATGAGGCGGAAGATCAGGTAATTCCTCAGGAAATACCTCAGGAAAGTCGCGCATAATAGGAATGTCTTCAATTCGCTTCTCTTCCGTTGATGTGTCAGTAACGAGTGCCAGAATGGCAGTGTGGCCTTTTCGCAAACACTTCTGGGCCTTTAGGAAAGAGATGATGCCTTCGACAGCACCACTCTTGTCGCCATGAATCACGAGGGGCTCTTCACCAGAACGAGGAATGCGGACGATTTTCTCCTTGCAAACAATCTCCGCTTGATGATGAGATAGCCAATCCATCCCAATAACGACGTCAAAACTACCCAGAACAATAGGAATAAAATCGATAGAGAAAGTCTGACCAGCTAAGACAAGGTTACAACCCTTAACTATGTGCATGGCCTCAAGGCTTTTACCGTTAGCTAGTTCTACCGTGTGTTTGGTGTTCAAAGGTGTTGGAGTACGCTTAAGCATTTGACTAACTTTTAAGGATACATAACTAGTATCAGCGCCCGAATCAAACAAAACAGTAATAAAGAAGTCGTCCAGAAGAAACTTACCCATCACAACGTTGGGATCGTTCCTTGCGTCACCCTGACCTAGCACGAAAACATGACCCCTTGCACCATTACCATTGTTGTTTCCCCCATTGCCGTTTCCGTTCCCCTGATTGTTGTTGTTCTGGTTCTGATTTAGCTGGGGGCAGTCTTTCTTGAAATGGCCCTCAGCACATCTTCTTAGGACGTGATTGACCAACCGTGTTGTTGCTGCTGCTGGCGTTGATTTGGTGGGGCTTGCTGTTGCTGCCAGTTCTGATTCACCGGATGCTGACTCCTGCAATCCCTTGCCATGTGACCAGGCTTGTTGCATCGATGACAATTGCCTTTACCACATGGCCCACTGTGGTGCAAGTTACAGTGATTACATTTGGGGTGTTTCCCCTTGTATCCACCCTGACCTTGATTCCCAGAAGACTGCTGACAGGGGCTCCTGTACTCATCCGTCTTTCGCTACTGGGACTGAGCTGAAGTAGAACCTTTATCGGAATTCCCATCCCATTTCCGCTTGTTATCCTTGGGAGAGTCGGTAGTAGCAGTACCAATACGCTTAGGCAGTCTGTTTTGTTCCACTGCCTGGTCGGTGAGACGGTGAGCCAACTTGATGATTTGTTGAATGGTACCCAGGTTAGCCGAAGTCACGTGAATCTGAATCTCAGGTACAAGGCCCTTGAGGTAAAGCTCAATACGTTTGATGGGAGGGTCCACCATAGTAGGGCAGAGGATGGCCAGTTCATTCGACCTCTTCGTATACGCCTCAATCTCAGACCCCGTCATCTTCAGGTTGAAAAATTCCACCTCTAGCGTGTGGATGTTATCACGACTGCAGTACTCTTGATCAGTTCCTTGAAGTCATTCCATGGGGTGGCATTAGCAGCAACCAACCCCAGCAGCTGAACCTGAGCGTTCCACCATGTGAGCGCTACCCCTTCAAGAGTACCAGTAGCATACTTCACCCTACGATCCTCAGGGCATTCACACATTTCGAAGACCGACTCGAGCTTCTCGAACCAGTGGAGGAGTTCAACGGCCCCTTCAGTGCCACTGAAAGTACTAGGACGACAGTCCATAAAAGTCTTGAACGTGCACACAGGCGGCTGGGCATGCTGGCCTCCTGCTTGAGCGGCTGCAAGTGCCGCAGTAACTTGTTCGTTGATCAAAGCCGTCAGCTGGGCTTGGGTGAGGTTGATTCGTCCACTCATGATCTTCACCGTACAGAGAACGCAAGTAAGAAGTGGTGTCACGAAAGTGCGCAAGTGTGGAGTGACAGAAGAGAGCAAACATACAGAGTTTCAAGCAATAGTTGTTACGCTAACTAAGCATATCATTATCAAATGAGCTACTAAGAGTTAGGCAATTCAAACATAAACCATAATACCTATAGTGTTGAGTCTTGCACGTGGAGCGAAGCGTCGTTGTGGATCGTTGAGCACTGTACAGGTTATAGTCTGGTTTTATCAAAAAGCTTTTCCTCTTTTTAAAACCAAGTTCACTATAACCAATGGCTCTGATACCAATCTGTCACACCCCCAAAAATCCACCATGCGGAGTACCACCGCTTGGAGGTGTGACGTGACCAGGATCGAGCCACCAATCATATTGAACAACGTAAATACGCAAATAAGACCAACCACAATACGATTGGTGACCAAAGCTAGTTAACCATGTTCAGTTTAAACAGCGGAAGCATAAAACGTGAAACCAAAACAAAAGTTAACAGTTCATAAGTTTAAAGTCCCAAAACATAAGTTTCATAAGTTCATAAAGTTTATTTATTGAGTACGGAACATATCAGTTCGCATCCCACAACGACCACCCCCATGTGCAAGCTCCATAGCATCTAACGACCTGTAAAGCATGTAATAACGAGTCAACAACAAAGTTGAGTGAGTTCACGGTTGGTTGTCCATTTTAGGGTTTTTTTTCTCAAAACGTAGTTTAATCTCATTCAGCTATCCAGCCGTGGGGGTTACCCCATAGTTCGAAAACGTTTATTAGTTAACCATCCCATGTCCACCTTCCCTGGCTCTCCAGCCCGGCACTCCGGTCGTGGGGAGCTACCCCAAAATTTTAAACTACCAGACTCGTTTATCATATCGACTACTAACGAAAATTAATTGTGCCCTAGCGTCGGTGTCTATCATCACCTACGTGCCATAGTCCATTAGTACACGCCCGTCCGACTGGCACGGTGTGAGGTTTGTTAAACCTAATAGCGCTATTAACTAATGACCCGCTCGCCATAGCCTCGGCGATTAAGTCGATATAAAAAGGGAGGGACTTCGCAGATAGAATTCTAGTCCAGTAAGTCTAACACGTCCCAACAGGATGAGGAATTTACATTCCTGAACACATCTCAAGGACGAGAATTCACATTCCTGAACGCGTCCCAAAAGACGAGGACTCCCTATTCCTGTACCCATTCCCATTCCCACCGGGAATTTACCATGCTTTGTAGAAAAGTGTGAACTCACCTCGGTTGCTCGGTTTGACTCTCACAAATAGCTAACACTCAAGGTTGGTCAATCACGTCCTAATATGATTACCAGTTAGTCATTTAGTGGTTTCAAATAGAGCACAAAGTTCCTACACGTATCTATCACATAACATGCATCACTTTAACAGTTTATGCCCATATAAGTTTCCCATCCATTCCCCACTCATAAACAAACATACGATAATGCACATAACACATATAACATGTTATATCATTCACAGATAACCTACCCGACATTTAGACATGAAATTTACAACTTATGTCTTTTCAGCATTAATATTCAAAACTGAACTGTTTTCGGGGATTTAAATAAAATAGTTAACTTATTCCAAAAATTCCCAAATTTTTATAGAGTGTCATAAACGTTCCAAATCTTATTGTGTAAAAATATCGGGGTCCAGTTCATTACTAATATTTTACAAAAATTCATTTTCCGGACTGAACTCAGATTTATCTTTTTCTGACCACAGTCCACGGAATAATTTATTTAAAATTCATCGAGAGTCCGATTTACAAAATTCCAGTGGGGTAATTACAAATACATCAGTTGTCATCTACAGTAAAAATTTCATGATCCGACCCTACACAGAATACAAGTTATGACAGAAAATATAACACCCATTTATTGCTGTAAAAACTCAGCTTAAGCTGCTGTTAGAAATCGGTTCTTTAAAAATAGTAAACGAAGTCCAAAAATTACGATTCTGGTGCCATTAGAACAGTATTTTATAACACATAAATCTAGGATTCAGAAAATACATTTTTCGTTAAGTTATAGTCTGGTTACAGCCAACTGAAGTTGGCTGTAAAAACCAACCAGCATTCTGTTTCAGCTTTTAACTTTCTAGTGCATGTTCGATTGATTCCGTTAACATGTTTAGCGATTACAACAACATCAAACATCAATATTAATCAGCAAAACATCAGATAATCAACAAGAATTCACAACAACACAAGATCTACATGATTTACACACATAACTTCTCTTTATCCACACTTTAACACATTATGTTCGAGACTTGTTTATGAGCTTTAAAGTTTCTTAACTTTTTATCATTCTAACATCTATTAACCACTAAAATCAAGAACAAGATGGTGATTGGAAGCACTTACTACTAGCACAAGGCTAGGGAAGAAACAAGACGTAAAAGTGGTGGATAAAAGGAAATGAGAGTGGTTCTTGAACTTCCGAAAGCACCGAGCCTCCTTGTATGAAATCTTGCACCTTAGGATGTTGGTGGAATAGCAAGATCAAAATTTGAAGATGATGGTGGGTGTGTGTGAGCTTTCGGCCGAAGGTAAGAGGAGAGGGAGAGAGAGTGAAATTTTTGCTAAGTGTTGGTGCAAATGAGATGGTGGTCTTATGGTCTTACTTATAGACCATTTTACTTGATTAACCAAGAGATAATATGTCATCTAGATATAGATCATGTATGATTAAAATAATCATAATTGGTGGTGTGTGTTCCCTAGGGGAACCGATCTCTTGAAGGGGGGGGGGGGGGTATTTAGTTTGTTTCCAACTATATAGTTAGGTGATAAGTGAGTTTAGTTAGGTGATTAAATTAGTTACTAGTGTGTAGTGTTTTGTGACGGGTGTTAGGGTGTTCGGGGACCCTAACTAGCTCAGAAAAGGGAAAACAATGTCATTGTCAATATTTTTATGTTCCGGGTAAAGTCCGGTTGTTCGGTTTGACACTGTTCCGTTAAAGTGCTTAATTAATCTGTAAAGTGTCTTGCATATATCTTTTCGTAACGTTTTTACTTTTCAATACTCAGGAAAGCACACAGGATTTATTTAGTAACTTTTTTGTATACTACTAGTATATTAACAAGCACATGTAAGTATAACACAGAAATCAGAGAGCAGTTAAGCAATTCCACACAGTCGTCAAGCACTTTAATTATCATTAATATATTGTACGAAATACATGGAATTTTGAGGGTTGTCACACTCTCACGTTTTATAACACACATGCACCCAATTTTTACTAATCAATTCGCACATTACAGGTTCGATTAATTGAGGATTGATACGAATACAAAAGTCACTAACCAGCAGTCCGATCAGATAGAATGATGCCTCAACCTGAGGTTGCTTCCATGGATGGGGGGGGTCGTCTGCCATCTCAAATCGAGTGGGAGGGAGTAGGGTGGTTTAGGGTTTGAGGTAAGATATAATACGTATACATATGTATGTGTCAGGAGGGCTTGGGCCGGTTTGGGTTTAAGTCGATGAGAACTGGGCCAAAGGTTCTCAAGACTTTATGTGAATTAAGGTATGTGTGTGGGTTCAACACTTGTGGGCTCAAACCACTCAGCCGGACCATGCCTACAAAACTAAAATGTGTGTAAGTGTGTGTGTGTGGCCCAACACATTCGTAGCCCAAGGCATAACGGTGGCCCAATATCGTGTGTGGCCCTACGCGTAAACTCAACACTTAAACGGATCTAACCACGCCAAATTATAATCAAGTGTATCGTGTGTGGCCCTACGCGTAAACTCAACACTTAAATGGATCTAACCATGCCAAATTATAATCAAGTAAAATTCACATTTGACAAGTTTATCATAGTAAGAAGTTAGATGAAAAGTTTAACCTAACGAGAGCGTGAAAGGAGAGACTTACTAGAAGCGAGAATCGCAAGATTCAACGGTACAAACCTTGAAAGTTCGGGTTGTCACAGTGCGCATTAGAAGTAGACATGAGCGGTTGTCTTAGCGCGCATCGAAGCATGAAAGACCTTGCCTTTGAGGGATTCCTTCTCGCTTGCTTGCTGTCTAAGCTCTTTGATCTTGCCCTGCTTTGATTCTTGCGCTTGCTTGTATACCTTCTTTCTTTGGCGCTTACCTGGATCGCTATCTTACTAGCAGTAGTGCTGTTTTCTATTTGAGCTTCTCTTTTTTCCTTTATCGAGCATAATGATTCGAATCGGTAAAATTCTTTGCCGAAAGAGTTCTCCCTTATCGGATGGCATCAGATGCCGCTTAGCGTTCTTTATGGGTATTATTCGGTGTCTGTGGCCTCTTAGCTTTGTGGGTGATATCGTATGGTTGGTATTTCACCACATAAGTGTCAGGGATGGCGTAGTTCATTAGTGCTTTCCGAGGATGTCTGTGCGTGCTCTCCCGTCTTTAGTCTTTCTCGGCGTCAACCCCAAATACAAAAAGAATTTGAGCATTACCCACTCTATCAGATAGGAAGACCTACTCCTTAGTTGAACCAAACTTTGCCACTCACCTTCATCCGAAAGAGACCGCATGAAAGCAGTTTTTCCTAAACGGTGATACCGCCTGGTTTGAAAATTCAATGTTTTAACAGCTTGCAGGGCCTAAAGGTGATATTAATACCACTCCAGCCCCTGCAGCCCCAAAGTGCTAGATCCATCGAAGTAGAGAGTCCATGGAACCACCTCTGCAAAGGCGAGGACTTCTTCATCGAGCTCGAAAATATTATTGGTATGATTTGCCAAGAAGTCTGCAAATACCTGTCCTTTGACCGCCCTCATAGGAACGTACCGAAAAGTGAACTCGGATTGCCCTAGGATCCACTTCTCCCCTTCAACATGGGTCAGCATATACTTAATCAGGTCCGTTCGAGCAATTACCAACACTGTTGTGGAAAGGATGTAGTGTCGGAGCTTGGTTGCTGCAAAGTAGAGCAATAAGCACATCTTCTTAGGGGTATGCAAGACCCTGCTGAGATAATACACGGCCGGCTCCTACCCGATAGTTGAACTGGAATTACCTTCTCTACCCACTGGTACTACTCCTTCAGAAGGCCTGCTTTCAGCACCTATTCGATACCGGTTTCACCTTCCGTTGTTGATTCCTCTCCTGGGACTCCTAATGCGGGTTCCCCATTTATGATGGTCTTTCACCTGGAGTAAAGAATTATGGAAAGGTTTCGAGGCTTAATAGATGGTAAGCTAGAAGCATCCAAGTTAGGTGAGCTTGAAGGCATCGGTTGAAGCCCTTAGTTGCAAGGTCTTTGACTGTGCCGGATGTATAATAGATCTTATATTGTTCCGGAAAGATAGAACACACTACTGTACGCTAATAGGTGCTTCTACCTAAAAGAGTTAGTAAACTACCTCCGGTCGAAGCAACGGTTGTTGTTGGGTGGATTTGGAATGGCTATATCCTTTGCTGTTAGCAGACAGGTTTCCATTCTTTGTTGATGAAAGTATGGCATATGATCGAATAGGTGGGCGGCCTATCTCCTTCTCCAACTACTAGAGGTGCTGGATTTATCGAATATCCTCTTGAAGTGAGAACTCCTAGCTACTGGCTATAGCTGATGAGTTGCAGCAAAGGTGGGAGTGGAATGGGTTGATAGAGTGACCTGGAGCATTAGAAGATCCCCGTATGAGACACGACGTCAATCAGCTCGATGAGGGTGCTTTCTCTCCCATAGTGTGTTCATGAATGAAGCCCTGTAAGTCTCTTGCTTGGACTTATGGTTTCTTACTGAGGAAGCCTTCTGGTTCATTCGAGTTTGATGTACCTTTTGTAGTTGGGTTCCTCCCCGTTGTCTCTCCCCCGTGTTAGTCTTCTCTGGTTCTGCTTCTATGTAGTCTTTTAGGAGAGGTGCTTTAGTTCAATATCATAGTTGGATTGTTCTCCCTTGCTTGCATTCAAGCTATCTTTCATTCTATGTAGTCTTTCGTTCATTCGTTTGGCTATTGTGCCGTGCCGTGGGCAGACCTTCACTATGGATCTAAGCCCGTCAAACAGTCGCTAGAATGAATAACAACAGAGATCGGACTCTTTGAGAAAGTCGACCCATACGGTTATTACCCGCGCCTTATGTTAGGCTCTAGAGCGAGAAAGGTGCTGCTAAGGTATGATATATTCTATATAGCATATCTTAGGCCTTACCGAGGGAATTGATTGATCTGGCACAAGCTATCTTCCTACTTGGATCAACTCTATCTCGTTTACTTAGATTGATTGCTCTTTGAGCCTTCTACTTTAGTTCATCATTTTCTTTGCAACTCTCTTGAAAAATCTTCTCTCGTTATCGGTCGACCTTCAAGACTTGCTTACGATAGGAGGGAGTCGAAAGGCTAATCCGTGAAAGACAAAAAAGAAATTCCATTCCCAATAGATCAAGCCGAGGTAGTAGACCAAATCGTCTATCAACGTCCTCCACTTACTCTACTAGGTTGGCGAAAGCCTTGTTACTAACTATTGACCGAAGAGCCTTACTACCAGAGCTAGCGGAAGAGCTCAGCTCCTACTAGAAGCTGATGAAGGTGATTCACCTCAACTACGGGATGAACGCCGGGTTGAGCTCCTCTTCCGTATCTGCGTCTTCCTCATATGTAGTTTCTATGCCTTCTGAAAGGCCTATTCTTGATCCCCGAGAGGCTATAAATAAGGTACATTCGGACATATAGGACATATAAAAGAAGTCCAGAAAGGAGGGAACTCAAACGAAGATACCTGCGAATGGTACTGCCACTTTTAAGCCTAGGGCTAATAGTAAGATAGAGAGATTCGTGACGTGGAGAGATGTGCTTAACTTTCTTTTTATCCTAATTCCCCTATCCTCTTTTTGATTCCAGTTACCATCAGATTGAATGACCAGCAGATGATAGCAAGGCTAAACAGATTCGAGATTCTCGATCAGATGAGCGAACAGGGCAAGCACGTACTACCTACCAGTAGAGTAGAGCTCAGAGCGAGAGAAAGGTGAGGACCGAAGAAGGCATTGACTTGAAAGAGACTTACCTGTAAGTGATATCTAGTAAACTACCTTATGTGTGATGTGATGCAAGGTTTTCTTACTCCGCGTCTGCTGCCATTGAATCTTTTTGAGTAAGATCAGTACGCGAGAATCTCACATCCCGCTCCATAGAAGGAAAAGAGTCATCTTATCTCCTTAGAAGGGAGAAATGCTTTGAATAGCAATCTTTCGTACCCCATTCAATAGACTTCCCTTGTGAGATGGGAAAGCTTAATGGAGTGACCAAGCCAAGACCTTAGACGAAGAGAGTGTCCAGGCCAAGAAGTGAAATGAAAATGCCACTTAACACACTGACTTCGATTTTCTTTCCTAGGTCAAGCCCGGGGGAAGTTGAATCTAGCTCTAGGGTAGGGAGGTCTTTTCTTAACAACATACCTAGTCGAGAGACTCCGTAACCTCTCTTTCAAGCCAATGCCTTTCCATAGCTTTTTCGGTACTGTGTTGTTGAACCGCTTGTTTGATTGTGTGGCTTTCGCCTCTGGATCTACTGTATCTTATCTTCATCTTATCTTCTTTCCAGGGTTTCGAGCACAAGCCCAACTTATTTAGCCTCTATCGCGCAAAAGGGACTCCACAGGTATCGTTACATTAATGCCTAAATGTAGGAAATCGGCTAAAAAGAGCAGCCGTTGGAACGCAATAAGCTAGCCTCTCCCTCTAGACAAGCTACTCCGTTCCTCTCTCGCTGGTCGAGCTACTCCGTTCCTCTGATAGGGTTGTTTTTCTTTCCGGAGACAAGCCACTCAACAAGATAGTTAGGAAGTTTACATGCTGAGTGTTATACGCGCAGGAAGGGACCGATCTTCTGACTCCAGACTTGCCATATCGACACCCGACAACATGAACTAAGTAAGAGTAGGATTTTTTTGAACAATTACTGTACACAGGCCCAATTCCCTGAAGAATTCACATGATGTGAGCTAAACTAAACCGGCTCGCTCACCTTCAAGTTCAAGAGTCGTAAGCCGAAACGGCAGCATCATCGTTGAAGGATTCGAGTATGCTGCTTAGCTTAAGGCTTTGACTTATATAATATATTATAATATATATAATATAATTGATAAGTGAAGAATAAGAATGAATGAAAGGAGTTGCATTCATGCGATAATTTGATTCATTCCTTGAGACCCAAGTTAAGAACTAAGGAGAGGAAAGTATTCAATCCTTGGGGATTGACCAACTTCATAGCACGAATACGAATTAGGGCTCTTTAACAACATCTCGTCTCTGACTGAGCTGATTAGCTGATTCAGTGCCTTTTTTGTGAGTGAAAGTGTGGGTAAAGAATCTTGAACTTGAAGGTGAGCAAGACTCAAAACTAGGCAACAGCTTGCGTTGCCCGGGGTGAAAGACACCATAGACGAAGTGTTTAATGTAGCAGCTGTGGCACCCGAAGACATAGGAAAACTGACTCTTCATCTTTTCTTTTTTTAATAGACGTCACCCACTAAAACGTCAACTAAATGAAAGCCTCTTTCCGGCGCTTGTCCAAAAAAGGAAAAAAGCAACTCATAAACCCAAAAAGTTTAACCCAGGTATACATATCCTTACCTCATCTCTGGTTCAGGACCAACCATGCACTCACACCACTCTATTCTTAAGCTTGCAGTAGTGTCGTTGCTCTAGTAGTCTAACCGTGCAGTAGCATACCAATGCAGATATCGGAGATGATACTCCATCCATCTTTCTTTCAAAAATCTTTAAAACATGCAATCTGCATCGTCACCATAGCACCATAGAAAGTACGAATCCGATCAATTTCAATTTCATTGAAGTTTGATGGACGTACACGCTCCATGATAAACGCCCTTACCATTCCATAGTGCTCTGCAGTCAACACTCCCAAATCTGGAAATGCTAACCAAAACTTCAATGGTAAAGAAAGTATGCCAGTCAGCGAAAACATTAAGAGATAATGGCGCTTCCAACGTTTAGATGCCGGAAGACCTTGACGTGAGTAGACCTTATAAGAGAAGATCCACCGCGTAACCTGTACGAACACAGCAAATTGACTCGCAGTTCCGAAAACAGGAAAGTGGAAACTCCAGTAGAGAAGAGAGAGTACGGAGAACCCGAAGGGACACAGGACTAAAGTAAAGTGTAACCTTATAGAATAGGCCATAAATCTTTTAGCAAATTCTAGAGCACTCACGTTAGGGACTTTTATGGACTGATCAGCACCCCTTTGGTCGACTTCTCTTTCACAACAGCGTAAATGACCCCGATTTCTTTGCTCTCGCGCTCAAACTTATTCTTGGTGAGCAATTGGAGGTGCTTCTGTCTTTATCTTTAAAGGGAGGCCCTTTAGTAGGGGCGTACTCATTAGACTACTGAAAGGAATATGATGGCTTAACGCCCCAACTGTTATGTAGTTCTCTCTTATATAGAAATAGGTATCCTCGCCCTAGTAATGCGGACTCTTTTCTGAGTACGTGGCTATCCCACTAGTAGGGACTTATTTGCCTGTAAGTAGAAGGCCTTTTCTATCTATTTATTCTATCTATTTAAGAAGAATCCCTTTCTAATTTAATTCTTTAATAGGATAGTACTTTTTTATAGTTATTGCCATAGTTATCAGTCATTATCAGGTAGATCATCTTGGTATTTGATGCGCCCATCGATCAGATCAGGATATTTATCCAAAAATGAAGGAAACATTGTGGATATCGTCTTTTCTAATGCCGGGTTAGTAACCTCTGTAGGTTTCTTTTCATCTTCTATTTCATGAAATATATCTGTAATAAGCTCCCCAGAGAATCTCTTGACTAGTAAATCAAGGAACTCATCCCATCAGTGCCCTCTTGTTAGTGCTAGTCAGCTACCATCCTTGATATAGGTTGTTCTTCTGTGCTCCTGTAAGAAGTCCTTCCTATACCTGATGCGCTTTTTATCCTTTTTTTAGTTAATGCAAAGACCCAATTCGCCCGGGCTGGGATGGCTTCCGACCTAAGCGGGGTTGCACCGTAGGTACCCGCAGTCTCCAGAGTGTTAGTCTGCAGGCAGAGACTTGTCATCATCCCAACGTCATCAAAAGGCCTTCAATCCAGTAGTATACTTATAGGTGTCTAGGTGTCCGGTCTTTGAAACCAGACCGCAGTTAAAAGCCCGTCAACTAGCTAGCCTACCATACCACTTAGAAAGACGGTGACGAAAGTTGTCACAAATCAACCCTATTTCCTAGAGCAGATATAGTTAACCGAAGGGGTTGAGGGATTCTTGCTTTAATCCGTCCCGCCATTCCTTACTTAGGAAGGAATATAGTAAGAGACGACTGCTTATCCATCATCTTTTATGAGTGAAACAACGAGCTCTATGACTATTTGTATTTTAGCCGAAGGCCTTTTGACTGTTATAGTCTCTCGCTTGGACTCTTCTCACGAATTGGATTCGAACCAATATGCTCCTTTCGGCGCGACTTCTCCTTTTAGTTGATCGTGAGTAGATCTGTCATCCCCCTGATTATAGTCCTCCTAGAATCAATAGCATTTCGTCGGAATACATCCTGTCTTTTCACCTTAGTAGTCCTATGCATAGTCAGTACTATAGCCCCAATCATGGCTACTAATAAAATCAGACTAGGAACCAAAAACCAGACGGAATAGTAGGTATAAAGTAAATTGCCCAATGTTTCCAAATTAGTCCAACTTCGGATCATAGTTATCCTTTCTCACTCAGAAGGACCCTTAAATTATCGTAAATTACATTATTCTTCCAATACGGGGTCTTTTCGTTTAAGAAAGATAGTTCCTCCCTGATCGCAGTATGAAAATTTTTTAGGTCGGTAAGGGAAGAAGGAGCCTGGTTCTCGAAGCCGTAGTCCGACACAATTGATTTTCGTAAGGTTTTAAAAAAGGTAAGATCCCCGATTTTACGGCAGCGTCCGGGTATTCCCGAATAATATCTTTTTCAAAAAGTTCCAGATATTTAGAGATGCCGTCAATAATAGAATTCCTGATGTTATCCTTTTCATTAAGGATTGCCTGCTTGAGCGTAAGCTCGGAGCTTGATGCTTCAGTTTTTTTTTTTTTTTTTTTGGTAAAAGGGTATACCCTGGTGATTGTATTTCTATCAAAATAAAACAAGTAGAATGGCTGAATGCCAAACTAGTTCAGAAGTGTGACATGCCACACTAATGTAAACAAGCTATAAAAGCAAAACCACAAACCAAACTCAACATCTAAACACTAAACATTAAACGACAAAAATTGCGAGATGTTTAGGTGTTATCGGCTTCATCTAACGATGAAATATTCCAAATCTTCAACAATCTTGTAACACGATCGTTCATCTTGAACTTAAACGAGTGTAGCTTCAAACGAACTTTCTCTGTAATCTGTTCTTCCAACTTCTCCGGCGGCCTTAATTGATTATTAAAATATCTAGCATTCCTTTCTTGCCAAATAAAATAAGCAATAGCAGCAACCACTAACTTTCGGATAACCCAAATCGCTAATTTAGATGCTGCATTCGGAATTACCCATGCTAGCACATCATCCCATTTTCCTTCAATCTGAGACATGTCAACTTTTGAACGAAGCGAACACCAAATTTTATTGGAGTATGGACACTCGAAAAATAAATGTTCATGCGATTCCAGCCCCCTATTGCATAAGAGACAAGACATTAAATTCATATTACCAGCTGCATTATTCCACACTTGAATCCGATCTTGTGTAGCTAGCTTCCTTCGACAAATCAACCAGTATAAGAAAGCATGTCGCGGAATAGAAAACGATGACCACACCATTCTATACCAATCCACCACTTGACCCGAGTTTCGCAAAGATTCCCAAGCCGTTTTTGTAGAGAATTCTTTTGTAACATTCGGCTCCTTTTCCCATACAATCATGTCCATCTTATTTGGCATTAAAGAAATCGGGTTCAGCTGAAATAGAACAGGAAACAAGTCTCGCCAAGCATCGGGCCAAACCCATCTATTTTCATGGATAACATCAGCCACTTTTGAGTAAATATTTAACCCTTCTGTATTTATTTGTCTAGGGGTAATATACGAGCTCAGAGGACACTGATCACACCACTTATCATGCCATAAGAACGTGTGCTCGCCATTACCTATTTTGGAGACAAAGAAACTTCGAACACTTGGTCTTAGTTGAAGCAATTTCCTCCAACTCCAACAATTGTTTATTTTTGTAGGAATATCCCAAAAACTTCGACCTTGCAAGTGATACGAGTACACCCATTCAACCCAAAGAGATCGTCTATGAGAAAGAATGCTATATATATGGAACGCCATTAGAGCTTTATTAACATCGGTAATGCGTCTAATCCCCAAGCCGCCTTCTTTCTTTGGTAAGCATACAATATTCCATGAAACTTTAGCTCTCCCCTTAACAATACGGCCTTGACACCAAAGAAAGCTTCTTAATTTTTGCTCAAGCTGTTTAACTATGCTTGCCGGAAGGATAAAAACCGATGCCCAGTAAACATAGAAAGCTGATAGGACTGATATCACCAGTTGAAGTCTACCCGCAAAGGAAAGATATTTAACTTTCCAATCCGAAATTCTATTCTCCATTTTTTCCACTAACACTTTGCAATCAGAATGAAGGAGTCTTGTGGCGATTAAAGGAACACCAAGATATTTTATTGGGAGCGATCCTTCTTCAAAAGGCATGATAGCAAGAATGTTTGTCTTCACTAAATTCGGGACATTGCAAAAGAAAGTCGTACTCTTCGCAAGACTAGGAGTCAATCCAGACATATCTTTAAAATCATCCAAGGTATCCATAATAATCTTCACAGATTGAACCTCTCCTCTAGAAAAAATAAAAAGATCATCTGCAAAGCACAAATTAACAATCTTTTGCTTCTCGCATCTCTTATGGAATCGAAAAGAAGAGCCTACAGATGTTGCAACCTGAAGCATAGACGTAAGAACTTCCATAACCAGCGTAAAGAGGTAGGGGGACATTGGATCCCCTTGTCTGAGACCTCGTTTACCTTTAAAATATCCGAAAAGATTACCATTTACGCACACAGAGAAAGAGCAGGATGTGATACATTCCATAATCCAATCAATCATATTTTGATGAAAACCAAAAACCATTCAGAATAGCACAAAGAAAATCCCAATCGACCGTGTCGTACGCCTTTTGAATGTCCACTTTAAAAGCGCATCTAGGGGGACCAATGTCTCTATGATAGTTGTGCATAAGGTCTTGAACTAAGAGGATGTTGTCCGATATTCTCCTACCCGGCACAAAAGCTGATTGGTTTAGACTCACCGTCTTATCCAAACCCTCTAAAATTCTAGTTGAGAGAATTTTAGTAATACTTTTATAAAGAACATTACAGCAAGAAATAGGCCGATAGTCCATCACACGACAAGGTGTAGTCACCTTAGGAATGAGAGCTATAACTGTATGATTTACCTCCTTGAGCATTCTCTTAGAGTTGAAAAAATCTTTTATAGCATCACAAACATCAGTTCCCACAATCGGCCACGCCTTTTTAAAGAAAGCCGATGAATAACCATCTGGGCCTGGAGCTTTATTATCATCTATAGAAAACATGGCCGCTTTAATTTCTGCATTCGTTACTTCTCGAACCATATGCTCGGCAATATGAGTTTCCAAAACATTCTGGAACAATTCCGGTGTAGGCATGCTTGTAGTATCACCCTTTTGACCTAGAAAAGTAGTGAAATGATTCACAAAAGCATTCGGAACATCATTCCCTTCATAAAGATTACCAGCAACATCTTTGATAATGTCAACTCGGCTTCTATGATTCCTACATTTTACAGAATTATGGAAGTATGCTGAGTTAGAATCACAAACTTCCAACCAGTCAACCTTAGATTTTTGTTTCAAGAACCGTTCTTCGTCAAGTAAAGCCTCTTGATAAGAGGCCAAAATAACCGATTCACTTTCTCTAAGCAGCACGTCAGTCGGGTTTGAATCCATTTTCTTTTGAACCTCATCTAACTCTTCCCGTAACGATTTAACTTTTTGTGTAGGTTACCTTGCTTAAACAGAAGACTGCGGATTGGGTGTTTAAGAGCTCTCAGCTTCTTCACCATTCTAAACATCGGAACCCCATCAATATGCTTCGACCACTCTGCTTTTACAATATCTCCAAATTCTTTCTTGTGAACAATAAAATTAGGAAATTTGAAAGGCTTTGGTTTAGACATTCTCGTTCCTGAAATTTTTAGAATACATGGAGTGTGATCCGAAATTCTGTATGGTTGAAATACCGCACAAGCACTCGGAAACTCATCCGTAAAGTAAACATTAGCCATAACACGATCAATCTTCTTTAGAATGCCAACTCCCTTTTTCGGTTTTTGAGTCCAAGTAAAATGGAGACCTGAACTATTTACATCAAAAACTTCTAACCGATCTACACATTCTTTAAAATCTCTCATACCTGTGGAGATTTTAGAAGTTCCCATAGCCATATCCTCAAGGAACAACGAAGAGTTGAAATCACCCATGATCACCCACGGCTTGTTCTTAACAAACTGTTTATGCAAACATAAACTTTCCCATAGTTTTCTTCGTTCCATATAATAATTATCCGCATACACAAAGGAGCACATCATTGCTTTTTTAGATTCTTTGAAAATCATCTGAACATGCATGACTTGAGGGGTAATAGACAAAACCATAACATCAACAAAATCTGAATTCCAACCCAAGAGAATACGAGTACCCTTTGAGCATATAGTTCCATTCGAAGACCACCTCCAAGTTCGGCATATTGTTTTACAAACTCCCAACAAATTAGAAACATTAACATGGGATTCCAATATAGCACATACCTGGATATTGTTAGCAGAAAGTACACCATGAACCTCTCTTTGTTTAAGGGGTCGGTTCAAACCCCTTATGTTCCAACTAGCAATACTATCCATTGAAAACCACATCAGCAGGAGTGCTTGCCCCTGATTTGTCATTTCCAGTTTGCATAAAATCTGATGTTTCATTTATTTCAATTACTTCGTCATAATCCGAGTCTTCACCATCTATTTTCTCGTTACTATCGCTGAGACATCCAAAGGAGTTTCCCAGTTTTATGGTATTCGATTTTGAAGGGGTATCACGAATAGCCGCTGAATTAACAGCTGAATTAGTATTATTAGCACGATCATTTGGTTCCTTTATTACCAGGTTACCTTGTTTCTTAATTGGCCTATACTCAAACTTCGGTTTCTCCTTGATAGCAATGCCTTTTTTAGCTATTTTCTTCTTGTTCACATCCATAAAACCATCCCCATCTACATGTTCCTTTCCCTTTCGTTTATCCACTACCTCCTGTTTGACTTGTCTCGGACAACTTTCTTTTGTATGACCAAACACACAGCATGTTGGGCATCTAGGAGGAGACCACTCGTATTCAACTTTTACCGAGCTCATTAAGAAACCCCCATCCTCCACATTAGGGATAGCAACCGAAATTATTTCCTGTAGATCCTTTTGAGTATCCAGTTCTATCACCGCCCTAGCGTAACTACTTCGTCCCCAAGAATCCAAACACATGTTCGAAGTTTCGTTATCTAGAATTTTCGGAGAACCAATTTTAGACGCTATCAGACTTAAACCATCTTCCGTATATGCAGCCAAAGGGACATCATGCATCTTAACCCATACCGGGACCTTCTTAAATTCCTCCTTCTTAATCTCCATTTTAGACGACCAAGGTTTTAGAAATATGGGTACATTTCGAATTAGCCATGGTCCTTCATGAAGGACCTTGTCCTTTCCCTCTTTCGACTCAAACTTGAAAAAGAAGAAGCCCCTTGCGTTCATCATACTTTTTTGTAATCCATATTTTTTCCACCGATTTTTCACGAAATACTCTACCACGGGAAAAGCTAATCTCTTACCAAGAAAATAACCATACAAAACATTACTACATTTTTGTTGCACCTTCTTGACAGATTCTATCGGTATAGTAACATCAGCGTCCTCATGGCTTTCAAAATTTTCAAGAAAACGCAAATTTACCTTCCTTGAATTTTGCCCAGCTTTAAGTTTTTCCGCATATGAAATCGTTCCAGATGTAGACGAATCAGCCGTTGTTTTATTCAGGTTCTCCCCCTCTAATATCAAATTTTGACTTGTAGGGTTTGCATGGGACAACTCCGTATGCTCAAGGATAACAGGTTTGGATATAGCAGCCAGTCCATCAATAATCGACACATTATTCGTAGAGTACATACCTCTCCTCGGCATCATAGTATTTCCTTCTATATTCGTGACCCTTAATCCAATACCGCGAACAGGAGCCGTTCCTGGAGTTGTTTCACCGTCCTCATTCATCATCTCCGTGTCCAAGCTTTGTAAATTGACAAGTATGGGGTAATCGTCCCCACGAAAAACAGCATCTCTCTCCATCGGCAGTCGTAAACAGCAACCATGCAACAGCAAACCACGTGAACCAAAAACCAGCGTAACAAAAAACCCTAATCCTTTAAAACCCTAGCGTTAATCTTCAACCCTTAACCGATTAATCCAGTGTTTTCGATCTAGCTAAATTAATCTCAGTTAACCGCAATAAAAAATAACTAGATTAATAAATCAGAATTTCGAATTGAAACACTAAGGAGGCGATTGAAACGAAAAGAACAAGAAAATAAACCCTAAATTCGAAATCGGTCACAATTGCTAACTAGTTCGTTATAGAGTTTTGAAAAATCAAATCTCCAATCACAGACTGTTATACAAAAGATCGCAAAGAAGAATCAAGGATTTCGTGATGAGTCAAAATCACAGACTGTGATGAGTCAAAATCAAATCTCCAATCACAGACTGTTACACAAAACAGCTTGATGCTTCAGTTGTTTCACCAGGTAACATCATATTACATATAGAGAGCGTTGCTTCCGCAGTGGCGAGCGCCCTAACGGCACACCCTAGAAGCATTGCACTCGCCCCCGAAAACCCCATTTTTTATGAAAAGGAAAGAAACAATTTTGCCTGCGGCTACGCCCGCCCCCTTTTTTACAAGACCTATAAAAAAAGGGGATCGCCCCAAGACTAAGACAAATGAGATATAAAAGAGTTAGAAGTAATAGAAGTAAGAAAAAAGGAATGAAGCGTCATGTTACGCCTGGAATGTGAGAAAATATATCATGTCGATTGGAAGCAAATGGAAAAGGAACACCGAGTGGGATCAAAGAAACTAGCGGACTGATCACTAAATAGATACAAATAGGTGCAAATTCTGACATCACCACAGCCCACTTTGTTTTCTCGCTCCTTGCTCACGGAGCGGCATACCAAAAAAAAGATAGGATTTGAATCGGTGACTTAAGCCCTTGCGCTGTTCCCCCTGATCGTATCGTAGATAGCAGTCAGAGTCAGTACACTTTCTATTCTCTTTATATTATATATGAAAATAGATAAGAAAGGAGGGCTGCCGAGGCCCGGAACTTCTCCGAGAGGTTCCCTTCGATACTCTGTGCACAGAAGCGATATCGAACATCACTTATTGTCATTTCTCAATTGATGATACTTCATTTAACTACTTAATAAGATAAGAAGATCCATAAAAAGATCAAATAACGGAAGGCGGAAGGTCGATTAGGAAAGGAGCTTTTCAAATCAAAGAATTCGTTGATTGCAAAGCCTTCTTTCCGATAAGTCGTTTATAAAAAAACTCCTTAACTCATTAACTCAGGATTGGTAAAGGCCTTACTCTATTCCTTGTCAGGAATAGCGGCCTTAGAGCTTCTACTACTATCGGCTATCTAACTCTCGGGAAATCGGGGGTTTTGTCAGGGATTCGGTGTCGTAGTGGTGCTAAGACTTGGTAAAGAATGAATTTGTTTGCTTGACCCATCGAGCCTATAGTTCTTCTGATTTGGCTAACATCCTTCGATGACAAGCCTACCGAAGGAAGACGCACCAGGAACCTACTTCTATCTCATCAGATGCTGGCTATCCCACCTTCTACTCTATCAGCTACTCTAATTTGGGTTGGTCATAGGTTGACAGTTTCTGGATTTGAACTATTGGAAGACGAAAGAGAACCGATTTAGACGAATAGTGTGCCGTTACCCTCAAAAGCCTACATTAGCAGTGCGGGTGAAATCAGACTGAAACCAAGTCCAAGAAGACCGAGGAGGACTTGGGGTAATAGAATAAGGGAGGAAGAAAGGTGCTTCAGCTCCAGTTCAGCAAAGGTAGACTTTTCCAGGTTTGCTAGAGAGGGCGAGATTCATCTTTTCTCTAAGTATACAACACTTCCCGCAAGGTTCAGTGTTGTCTCTGTCAAATCACTTCTTTCCTGTTGCTGATCCAAATCTTGTACTTGTGAACTGCTGTTGAGTTTGATTTAGGTATAAAAATGAAAGTTGCTAAACAGTTTTTTAAGGGCCTACAGTTACCATAGAATTCGTTTTATAGACTGTGTTCATGGATGCTTTGTATGTAAAGAAGAAGAAGGTTTGGATGCTTTGAACGACCTCTGGGAATAGAATGCTCAGAAAAGCCACACCAATGGTTGAGAGAGGGGTAAGCGGGAAGATCACAGATCTTCCCGCTTAGCTGCACTGCTCTCTGAGCTCTTTTGTCCGCTATCGCTTCCTCTAGTACTAGCTCTGATCTCTCTTCGGCAGTTGCAGTACGATTCTTTCATTCATCTCCTGCCCTTTATAGTCGTAATCGCTAGAAACTCTATATCATTGGCAATTGGCATTGACGTAATCTTTTTTCTCCTGTCGGAAGGGGGTCCTGTCGAAAGCAAGAAAAGGCATTGCAAATGGCGTGCCCTTACTCTAATTATAAATAAAGCTCTTTCGCGCTCTTGGTCAGGCCTGTAACAAGTATCTAAAAAATGTTTTCTTTTCGGCTTATGGTTCGGTCAAAGAAATGACTTGAGTGAGTAAGGAAGTAGGACCTTTTTACCCCGGCTGTGAGTTATTACTGGCCCCTCTCTGTCTCTCCCCCGCACTGTGAATGAAGTGAGTAATTCGTTCGTGCTTGCCCTTCAGTAAGTAGTTCGGATGGCTGGATACATGCTACGCTCTGCCACGCTTGCCTGACCGCGAGAAGCCTTAGGGTAAAATAATCTTTAACAGCAATTTGAGAGCATCTTTGGAATTGAAAGAAGGGGCTAACCTGACTTTCACTTTCATAAAAAGAGAAAACTGGACTTGCACTTTAAGAAATGGAATTGCGATGAGCCAGAAGTTAGAATATCGCCTAACCACCTGTCTCCGTCTCCCGTAGTTCCCCCCAGAAACATCCGTTTGCCTACTTCTACTCTGGCCGGGGGTAACAGTCTTTTTGAGAACCAAGTGGCCCTTGAGGAAGACCTTCAGAAAACCCCTCTAACTCGGGGAAAGGAATTCAAACCCATAAAATGATTCAAGTCTATGATAGGTACCAATAGTCTTTATGGCGCGCTTACCCCTTATGCAAAGCACCAATGACTTCGGTCTTCTGAAAGGGGCTTAGGGCATATCATCAAAGAAAGAATCCTGAGGAAGGGGGTGAAGCTGAGGTTAGAAAAGGTTTCTCCCGCTGTTGCTAGTTCTTCTGTTGTTAGTAGTTCCTCAGGTTGAGTTGTTTCTTTTTCAGAGCTTTTTCAATTCTTTCAGAACCTTTCGTATGCGCCTATTGGAAGATTTGGGCTACCTCCTCTCTTTCCGATCTCATTCAGATAATAAGCCAGTCCGGTTTATTATTATTAGATAGTGAGTGGGTAAGAGAGGTGCTTGGTCTGTCTCCGAATGTGGGCCTAGAAGCATTAGCCGAGTCTCTGAATATTCCCGAGGGTTCTCAGGATAAAGATAGTGAGTGGGTAAGAGAGGTGCTAACGGAGCTTCCACGGTCTCAGTCCGTGAAGGTGCTTGCTTTATTGGTTGGCAGCTTGGTTATAGTCGTTATGAAGAATGAAGGAGCGCTACTGCACTTCCACGACATGGGAAAGGATCATGGGATGAAGAAAAGAAAGAAAAGGTGCAAGGTGAGGAGATATCGAGAGGTAGAATAGCTGAAATGAGTTCAAAGGAATTAGTTAAGACACGCTTCTTTAGCACAGGCCACGGAGTGAAGTTGGAAGGTTCAATGAACTACGCGAAGGGCAAATCTTGGGCACTATTGTTGTCATACAAGTGGCGTAGGCGAAGCTATGGCAACTCGTGGAGTAGACAGCGAGCTCCGCTTGAACAGAAAGCAGCAAGCTGCAAGCACTACTCTAAAAGCAGTGAGCTCCGCAACAAAAGCGAAGCGAGCCGCGGTAGCCTATTTAGTTTTTCAGCTGCATCGTACCATACTATGGGAGGGGTCCGTACCTCCTTTAGATAGAGCCCCCTGCTCCTAATGTAGAGCTAGAACTACTACTACCCTGGAATCCGCGGTCACACATAAGTATCTCGCCTTCCAAAAAGGTTGCTAATTAGCACTAATGCTAATGGGACCATCGATCAAGAAGGACTTCGGAGACTGCAATCGAATTGATCAAAAAATCGAAAGAGGGCTAACTCTTCTAGTTGCGCTTATAACCTTACTACGCTACCCTGATAAAAGGTCGAATTCAGCAGGACTGCAGGCACGAAATGTCGATCAAATCCGTTAAAGGAAGCCTAATCAAAGCGGGCAAACAAGAAGATCTGACTGGGCTGATGATGGACCGGATCTCGAAAGGCGAGAGGCTTTCATAAAGACGTATGATAAAAGGAGGGTCAAGAGAGGCTTATTGCACGATCCACCCAAGCCAGCTAAGCTAATAAATGCTGCATAAGATAAGAGAGTGGGAGGCCGGCCCCCGCCCATCTGGAGGTGCACACCCATTTATGAACATATACAAAGGGCTAAAGAGAGAAGTTCATGGAGAACTACCAAATCCAATTACTTTGATTTGTTCGTACCATTCTGTCATCGATCACTGCTGGGTCGGTTGGTGAGTCACCCAAAAAAAGCATCGAGAAAGGGAAAGCATATATGTTTTATGAAATGATCAGCGGTTTCATTTATGCTATGCCCTGCATCGTGTTCGTGTGTGTTTATTGAGCTTTCAGCGCCATGCGCTTTGCTTCGCTTTATAAAAGAGAGAGAGAGCCTTGTCTTGAGAGTGAAAAGAAAGGGCAAGCGATAGAAAGGATAGTCCCTCGCGCGTTCGCGAGAACTACTAGAAAATGGTGAGATCATTAGATCATTAGTGAAAGAAGGACCAACGACGATCCTATCCTAAAGGAGAAGAAGGAGTAGGAGGAGTCAGTTTTCTTTGAAGATCGAGGAATCAATCTCCCAATTATGCCATTCAGAAGAAGTCTTCTACAGAGGGAAAGCCTGTTATGAGTAAGTGGAGAGGAAAGATCTCCAGAGATTCTTATCTCATTCCATTCCAGTGGCTCAACCAGTAACCAGTGGCGAAAACTAAAAAATCCATGGTTTCCCGGTAGGACCCTATTTCGCCCAAGTTGTTTCAGAACTGGAAAAAAGAAGCGGTTTTTCGCACAGCTTGCGCATAGTGCAGGTCCCACTTGTATATCGTATTTGGCCGAAGAAGCATCTGACAGGTTGGAGTTCTTACCTTCTTGGGATTCCATGGACCAAGATCTGCTTTTATTATATGGCAATACCGATCTACTTTAGTAGATCATATGGATGTAGAAAAAGCTTCTCATTTTGATGAATTAGAAACATCTCTTTTCCATTTCTATTTACCCAGTTCATATCTTTGTTTCGTGTGTTCCCCAAAGGAATTCGATCTCTTCAATCTCAGGATACCACCTAAATAACTATAACTGCGGCCAGAGAGTCAAATAGGTCGGGAAGAAAGAGTCTGAGGTTGGGTTGGACGACATACATCTTGGTTGGTCCCACCACCACTGGGGATTGGACATATATAGAATCTTTCTTCTAAAAAAGTCTTCTATTTATTATATTTTCATATTCTTATTTATTGAAATAGCTGCAAGACAACAAAATGGGGTGAAAAAAACCGAAAGCCCTTCTTTTAAGTTCCTCCCAGATACATGGCTTACATACCCGGCTCAACCTTCTTAGAAAACAATCGAATCGAGGGTCCAGAGGAGAATTGGCCATTCAATCTTGTGAACTAATCGAGACCGAAATTGGAGAAAGAGATACGAACGGAAAGGAATAACCAATTGATGAAAGAACATGAAACCATTCTGTTTCAATAGTGGTACGAGAAAGAGTTGGGGGCAATGAAGTAGGTGAAGTGGTTGGATTTTACGAGTTGTTCCCACCACTGCTGGATGTGATTCCAAGAGCCGAACGAGAATGAATACCACACAGAAAAGTCAAGACCAGGCTCCCTAACGGAATGTTTAACCGATCCATTCCGGATCGACCGAATTAGTACGGAAGTTGTAACATGGGAAAACCACGGAAAACACGACTTATTTGAATAACCCGGTGACCTACCAATTGTAGAAGTAGGATTTTTGGCAAGCAATAAACACTTAAATAATACAATTCAAGTGTACCATCTTCTTTCTCATTTTGAGGAAAAGGTGCGGAAGGAAAAGGAAACAACGGAGGGATCCGAATCGGACCTAAATGGGAATGACATGAAAAGTCTTTTTCAAAACCTAGCATTAAGGGCGTTACGACGATATATGAGAGGAATGGAGAAAAACTCGTGATTGGTGTGGAGGGGAAGGTCTGTTTATAATATAGTTCAAGAAAGAGTCGTCTCATTTCCTTACTTCTTCGTTCTTTCTAATTCATTCACTTCAAGACTGGTTCTGAACGCCGCGTAACATCATCTTCAACCAACCTCCATCGTACCGGTGTGACCACTAAAGAATTGCTTATACACTAAACAGCTGCTTATATACGCTTACTAAAAGACTGACTTTTATTCATATTCAATTCATTAGGCCAGCGTGAAACTAAGAAAGATAGATGTGCCTAAGGCGTAAGCAAACTGTGCAAGCTAAGAGAAGAGGAGAGATGTTCGCAATGACTACCACAAGAAAGCCTCCCCCTATCTCTAAAAGGGCCCGTCACTTCGTTCGTACCTTCTTGGCTTAGGCTTGCAACTTCACTTACTTTATGGCCTTGCTTTTTATAGCAGAAGCTAAGCGCCTGAAAAGCGCGCTAAGAAAGGTTGCTTCTATCGGCCTTTATGTGCAACAGTCCACCAGTAGCGGAAGATAGGGTTACCGTACATACAAGAGTCTTCCAGTTCTTACGGAAGCTCTTTCTTACTAGTCAAGTAGTACACTGTATCTTATCTTATAGCCCGGCGCGGCGGGTCGCCTTTTTAATTCAGTAGATAGAAGAAAGTATTAGATAAGGAGCAGGTGAGTGAGTCCTCGCTGACCTGAGCGATTTCGATCACCTAGCAGGCCTTTTATTTGGTAGGTAACATCGCCAAAGCGTATCATCAGATTTTACTACGAAGGAAGGAACTCGCCAGAAGATCGGTCTGCAAGAAAGACCTACTTATCCGCGGGTTCATTGACAAAACCGCCGTAGGAATGGAGACCTTTCAATAGAGCGGAGGCAGACTGATCAACGAGAAAGAAGCCCTACTCACTACAAAGGAATACACCACAAGATCGAACTGCACTCATGCCTCTCCCGCAACAAGTTGACCGCCAGACTGGAGCTTCGTAACATGTTGATGAAGACTTCTGAACTGAGGGTTCGGTCAGTACAAGAGACTACTTTGTCTCCTCGGAAGAAGAATAGCCCCGCTCTCTAGCTGACTGATCCCGTTGATCAAACTGGGAGGGAACGTGTCACATTAGATATGAAATCACATTACTGTAATGAAAAGGTCCTAACTCTCATTATTAATACCACTCCATTATTAATAATGAGAGTTACATGTCCCTTTCATTATTACAACATTCTTTTTTGATGTCAAAGACCAGAAGCTACGCGAAAATTTTCATTGGATCTCGGTTGTTCTTAACAGCGATGGCTATTCATTTAAGTCTTCGGGTAGCACCACTAGACCTTCAACAAGGTGGAAATTCTCGTATTCCTTATGTACACGTTCCTGCAGCTCGGATGAGTATTCTTGTTTATATCGCTACGGCTGTAAACACGTTCTTGTTCCTATTAACAAAACATCCCCTTTTTCTTCGCTCTTTCGGAACCGGTACAGAAATGGGTGCTTTTTCTACGTTGTTTACCTTAGTTACTGGGGGGTTTCGGGGAAGACCTATGTGGGGCACCTTTTGGGTGTGGGATGCTCGTTTAACCTCTATATTAATCTCATTCCTTATTTACATGGGTGCACTGCGTTTTCAAAAGCTTCCTATCGAACCGGCTCCTATTTCAATCCGTGCTGGACCGATCGATATACCCATAATCAAGTCTTCAGTCAACTGGCGGAAAACAACGCATCAACCTGGGAGCATTAGCCGATATGGTACATCAATACTTGTTCCTATGCCCATTCCAATCTTGTCTAACTTTGTTAACTCCCCCTTCTCAACCCGTATCTTGTTCGTTCTGGAAACACATCTTCTTATTCCATCTTTTCTCGAATCTCCTTTAACGGAAGAAATAGAAGCACAAGAAGGAATACCAAACCTAGTTCACTAGCTGGCATCCATGGCTGAATGGTTAAAGCGCCCAACCGGGCAAATTCGTAGGTTCGATTCCTGCTGGATGCGTCGTCAATCAAGAAGTCTTTCCGGGAATTCCTTATCCGTAAGTCAAGCAGGCAAAGTCGACTATTCGTCTTCACTTACTCAAAGGAGCCCCTGAATGCAGACCAATCCCCCAAGGGACTAAGCGCATTCAGTTATCTTTCAAAGAGCTTATTCGAAAACAACTATTTTTGAATAATCAAATAAGTTTTTCTTATTAGTTGTTGCAACCCATTTGAATTTGAAAACAGCTTCTTCCTTCAACACCAGCAACGGATAGGACCAGATCTTCTATTTTCTCGATAGCTCTTACTGTAACAGAAAAGACTTGCTAGGGAATAGGGATTCGTTGAACTATGAAAAACTCATACCAGTTATTCCACAGAAAGAGGAACTTGAATTAGCCCTCGGGCTGTGAACCATTGTCACTCGTTACGTAACGAAGTTCAGTATCCGTATGTTAGCCAAGAGATGATTAGTCGATTCCTCTGAAAAGATGATGATGTGAGAAGCTCTATACGTATAGTCGATATAGAGCTATTCGTTTTTCAACTCATTCACTATGTATCTAAGTTCGAGCTGAATCTCCTACGTGACTGTGGTCAGGTAACTGTTAGTATAGTGAGAAGCTCCGGTTCACAAAAGAAAGAGCAGCAACAAGCTTCTAGTTCTCACTCCATTGCCATTTCTTCGGTCTCTTCCTCAAAGTGAAGCTAGCCACTCTCAATTAGTGGAGTGGACAACTTGCTTCGGCTGCTTCCATTGATGGAGGCCTTTTCTTATGATAGGATAAATTACAAGGAATAACAATCCCCTTGGAGGCAACCCCCATAAACACCTCCTCACACTCTTATCGATCCGGCCGAATGAGTGTAACGAAAAGATACGTATCTAAGTGAACGAACGGAATTCTAAAAGACTCACTCCAAACGGACGGAAGACTTGGAGTGAGTCTAATAGTCTTTCTTTTCCTCATGATAGTCTTTTTTCTTTTCTTTGTGGTCGTGAAAGGAGACTGCTTTTGAATGCTTACCTAAGGCAAGCTCTTTGACAGACTCGGCTGTGAACACTCTCTTAGAGAATCGACCATTCGACGAGAAAAAGTCTGATTAGTCTTCCGCTTGAACGGTTATATCTATAGGAAGACCTGTCGCAAGGACAGGAACGAGTGTACTGTAGACAGTATGAGAGAAAGGAGAATTCTTTTAGAAGGAAGAAGCTTAATTGAGGCCGCCTTGCATTCTCGCTGTCTGGGAGCTCCACTCATCACCCATATCACTCGAGAACCCAACCTTTTCATTACAGTAATGTGATTTCATGTCTCTAATGATTCGGCAGAAGGAAAGAGGGAAGGCTTTGACAGATCGGCTGAAGAAGGATCGGGGTTCAAAGGAGTCTGAAGCTTGTCAAAAGCCTTTTGATGATTTGAAGATGTCGATGGAGCCGGTGCTGCAGTTGCCTGAGTTTGATAAGCCATTTTCGGTTGAAACTTTCGCTTCTGGGAGAGACCTTGACGGTTTTCTAGTTCGTGATGCGGAAATTGAACAAGGAGTCGTCGGTTGAAGACTCAAGCTTGTGGTCTTGATAGAAGGAAAGGAGTTGGCTATGATAGATTGGGCATCTTCTCGCTTACGACTTGGTCTCGTATGGGACATTCCCTCATGATGGAATGGCTACCTTTTTTGTCTTCTCTACTCAAGGAAGAGCGGGATACTTAGCTGAAAGGGTGAACAAGGCCGAGCGCCTTCAAAACTTGCTCCAGACTACCTTCATCGGGCAGCCGTCGAAGAAGGGATAGTGCGCAACTCCTTTTATTAAGATCTGAGACTCTTAACGGATTTCTCTCCAATTAAGAAGTGACGGAGGTCTTTCGAGATTGAATATGACTGATAAGTCTATATAAACTATATAAAGAAGAATTCTGTCTTTCTAAGCGAGCTATTGGCAAGAAGCACAGAATCCGCTCGGGGACTCAGCGCATATACCCTGTCTTCTTTCATTGAAAAGGTACGGTGACGAATGAACGGATCAAGCAGTGCAGAAGGACCTACGACGATGAAGTAGAAAGGGGGACGTAGGGAAGCTGCGGGCAATTTGCGTAAGTAAGAAAACAAGAAAAAAGCGGCTAAATGCCGACAAACCAACCAACCGACGACGTCTTGTCAGAGGCAGTGAAAGCCCTATATATATAATGATAAAAAGATAGATGGTCATGGTTTAAACTAGATTGTCCCAGTTAGAGTTTTTACTGTAGCTGCAACCTATCTCATATTGGGGAGAAGTGTACCACTGTCGATCAAACTAGAAATAGAATAAGAGAAGAAAGGCAGGGCAGTAAAAACACTTCCTGTTTGGTTCAATTTCTTTCGGATAATGAGTAAGAGAACGGAGCGAAAAAGCAAGGCCCAGAGGTGCTCAATGAGCCAGTAATCCTTCCTTCTCTTACTTGAAGAATATCGAATCGGTCCAAGAAAAGTCATGCTGACTCTCTGGCTACAATTGCTTCTAAGATCAAAATAAAATGAATTGGTCAAGAGTCTACTTCCTTCTTTGATGCTGATTTGATAGAGATAGCAGAGGTCTTCGTAGCAAGGATCACATCCGATTACGATATTGATAGAGAGTTTTTGTGCCGGGTCCTGAAACTTATTTACCTAAAATCCGCATTACACCAGAAAAATATGTCTCTTACCGCGCATCAGCTTGAAGAGCGGCTATCGGAGTCAAGCTTAAGAGAGCTTCCTACCTAGTCAAATACTAAACTTAAAAAATAAGAAGACCATCATCGAGTACTGAATCGGATTCAGAGATCACCAGCCTATCGAACAATAGCCCTTCGGGGAGGAAGAGCTCTCGGTAGTTGCGGCGGAGTAAAAAAAGAATTATTGCTATCGGAACCGGGAATTGTCTGGTCCTCTCTTATGATAGCATCGTCATCCGCGCAGCCTTTCTTTATCCCTTGCTTTTTACGGCCCTGCTACTAATAGAATAAAAAGATTAAAGTTCCATTGGGTGCTGCCTTAGTTCGCTAGCTTCGTTGTATGGAATGACCGGACTGACTTCAGGGAAGTTTTGGTGGCCAAAGGAAAAGAGTTGGGTTCTCTACCGAAGCCATTATTGGGCTTTCCTTTTCACCAGAGAAACTTCCACGAGCTTTAGGGTAACCTCTGTCTTCATGTTCACATCTTTTTCTTACTCTTTCATTGGGCCTTTCGCCTCCCTCGAAGTAAAAACTCTCCGGTGAGACCAGATCAGCCAGAAGCCTTGGTGTGCTAACCAAAGAACCCGCCCCAGCGGACCCAGTTTCCAAAAGTTGAGTGGTCTGCGCATAACACCTCCTGACGGGGCATCTCCTCCATCCCCGTTGGTCCTTCCAAAACCTACTTCTCTTTTATTTCCTTCTTTTTCACTCTGGCGCAGCATTGTCCACTGGGGATTAGTAACAAAATAAAGTAATTGGCTGATGGGAGACCTGTTCCACGTCTTAGCTTCGACCTATACCGAAAGAGATTAGTTCATTGATCAACTACCACTTGATCCCCTAGGTAAAGGAATTTTTCTAAGGTGCCAAAGAGTCCCCTCCTAATAAGTAGGGCTTTGCTGGTCTTGCAAGCATTCGTCTACGTTTGCTCGCAAAACTGCTAAGGTTAAGATAGCCAATCCCGTTTTGTTTTGGCAGAAACGAATCAATTTCGAACAGTGTATTATAGTCGACGGGCCTCTAGCGATGATCGGACCCAGATAATCAATGTATTCATCGTGCCTCCCCTGGGTTCGGTGAAAGAATTGAATTTCCCAATGAGGTAGCCTGCTGGGACTTTGCTAGAAAAGGGATTAGCAGCTTAATGCATGGATTTGAGCTGTGAAAGGCCTTTGTAAGTGGCTTGCTGATGCCTTCCCGCCTTACTATGTCAAAGAGCCAAAAATGCACTCAATGAAGGCCACGATCAATAGTAGGAGTTTCTCTCTCAATTAACAAGCCCAGGGATCACAGACGAGATCTAACCTAGTGGATTCGCTTTAATTCATTAACTATACGAAGATCTTATTTCTTACCTACTAGATCGATTGAAAGAAGCCTTCGGGTTACAGTCAACTCATAAAAGACTCTCCTAAGGAGATATTCTTTCTATCCATAAACAGAAAGGGGGAGAGATTCCTGCTTGCCTACTTCGCGGATCGAAGGGAGAAGACCTATTATATTAAAGGAAAAAGAAAAAGAAAAAGAAAAAAGAAAAAAAAGAGAAGAAAGGCTTTCGTCGTCTTTTTCCCGCTTTCTCCTTCGATTGCGAAGGACTTTTTTCCCGGTTTTCAATTCCTCTCCGGCGAGGTTTGAACTTCGCGTGGTGGGAAGGCCTTCCCGATTCGCATCTTCTCGTCCAGCAAAGAAAGTGAAGGGGAGCGGACAGCGAGTTGGAGGACGCTATAGAATCGCGTGATTGATCCATCTGCGCTATTCCCTAATTGAAGAAAGTTGTAAAGCCTTCAGAGCCTCAGTCCCTACCATTTTTTTAAGAAAATGAAAGCTGACTAGCAATCGCTCGTTTTTCTTATTAGCATGGGATTGGATGTTAATAATGAAATAAAAACATATATATGTACATATATATATTAGAAGAGAAGGCAATCCCAGTGGAATTCCTATCGATTTCCGATGGATAACAATCTATCTTTCTCGCTTTCGCTCTTCCTCCCAATCAGTCGCGAGGGTTCCGGGCATGAGAACGCAAGTGCCGGAATCAAACAAAAGGTTCGAACGTCTGAGGACGAAAGAGAAAATGCTCCGCAGGGAAGTCGTTTCCATCTAGGATAGCGTATTCGTGCCGGTTAGACGTCGGCCATGAAATCCATCACTATACCGAGCAAATCATGGGCATTCACATCTCGGTCAAGGGGAACTGTGCGCGATTCTCTCGTGAATCGCCTTCAGCAAGGTATGGCATTCAGGGTCTTAACCCAGGGATAAATCTTTCTTCATAGATACAAGACATTCGTTGCTGATCTAAAAAAGATCTTCTCCCGTGGGCGTTAGCGGACGTTTTTCATTTTTCACTCGGTCCTTACTTCCCAAAGCAAAGGTTTTTTTAGGTTGACTTTGGAAAGGCGCTAAACAGGCCTATAGGTTCGCCTTTCTATTTATAATAGAAGAAGTCTAATAGAATTAGTATAGAAGTCTATATAATTAGCCAAATCGTCTGAAGCATGAATAGAATCGCCTTTGTTCCGAAGGCCTAGCGAGTTAAGCGAGTTCCTTTTTTCTTTTTTCAAAGGCAGTCCTTTTCTTTCCCCGGACCGATGACTCGCTTGTTCAGTACTGCTAACTATTATTGGAGGATTCCGTCCCCTCGGGACTACCAGTAGCTTCGGTTGTTGAATCTCGTGCAAGTTAGGTTGTGGTTGTATTGGCTGCAAGCGGAACGTAGGCTCTTTAGGTGTGTGTTGGCCATGCACTCTCGCGTCATGTAATGTCGTATGTATGATAGAGGTGGTGTGGTGATTGACCTCAATGCTAATGGTTATCCCCAAGGTTCAACGAATGAATGAAGCTATGCTATGATCGTACCCGGATAGAGATGATAGTCTTCCTCTGATGTCTCCAAGTCGGCCATAATAGAATCGATAGGCGAAGCAGCCAATAGCAGTCTGTTCTCGCCTATCGATAGATAGCAGGTTGCTTCCAAGCTCAAACCATTTGAAACAGAATTGCTACTTTTTCCTTGTTATTGATAGAGTGGTATTCTCCGCCCCTGTCAAATAAAGTAGAGGAAGAGTCTTTCTCCAATGAGAATAAAGAAAGTTTTTGGGCAAGACAAGAAAGGAACTCGCCCTTTGACACCAAGGGATAAGAGCGGATTGCTGGCGATGACTTGATGAAGGGAATCTATGAGAGAAGGTTCTCGACGAACCGGGTTCCGACCGAATAGAGCGCGGAGCCAACGAGTTCAGTCGAATAACGAAACGAGTCTAAGGGCACTTGAAAGGAATGGAGGGGCGAAGGAAAATGAAATATGAAAAAAAAATGCTTTGGGAGTGTGAGATAGGCGAACGGGGAGTACACAGCCGAACAACCGCAGGGGCTTCCAGCAGTGATAGCTGAACTAACCAGACGGGCTGCCCAAAACCTGGAGCTGACATTGAAATCGGAAATCAAAGTCGGACCCCGGCTATCCGAAGAAGGCAGACTGAAGTGGAGGAGCAGAAAATGCAACACAACAAGGGGCGAATCAATCAGAATGGAGACAGGGAGGAGAGGTAAAAGTTAGATTTTCGAGCCTGAACATATAAGCAACCTTCTATCTGGCCTCTGCACTAGTAGTGGAGTGGCTTGCTATTTTCAATCAGAAAAGGAAGATTGAGCAATGCAAAGGAGAAAGAAGTTGTCCCCTCTTCTCTGGTAACCCGCCGCCGCATATGTCAAAAAAGAGGGAGCGGGGAAGGAAGAACAACCGTTTTACTTTGGCACATGAGGTGGCGGGTTTGGCTAGGTAACATAATGGAAATGTATCGGACTGCAAATCCTGGAATGACTATTCAACCCCGTCCTTGGCCTCGAGGAGTGGTGAGCAGCACGGAACTTAAATCAATCTTTTGGCATATAATATAGGGGGCTAGAAATCAACAGACAACATTCTGGAACTTCCAAACCAAAGAAATGCAACAGGAAATGAAATGTTACGCTTTAATATAATAATTCGGTAGTATTCTACCCTATGGTAGATCGAAGGTCCTGTGCCACTTGAACTCAAATCTATCTTACCTTCAATCCATCATTGTCCAGTCAAGCCAGCCCATAAAAAAATGTTAGACCGGCTGACACAACCGAATTGGTTGAGGAAAAGGAAAGCCCAGCGACCAAGCACTCTCGCCCCCAAAAGCGGAGACCGAAGAACCGCCAGGTTGTCTAGGACACGTCTGAAGAGGAGGCCAGCGGCCTCTACGTTTACCACCCTACCCACTAATGGACTACGAGGGGGTAAGGTGAACGGGAACCGACCGAAAACCCAAACCGCTTGACCCCTTCATACTCGATTCATTAGGGTTGGGGATGGATGGAACCAATCAGAAGTGCAAATCGCGCAAGCGAAGCCGGGAAACGAACCGCAGCGCAACGACTAGGACTCGTGTCGGAGGACTTTTGAGCGTGAGCTACCGCTCATGCAGCGACAAGAACCCACAACTCTCGAAGGGGCCATCAACCACCCAAATCACTGTAGCAAACCCTCCCTTTACTTTACTCAATGGATAGCACTTATTCTGTTTCAATCAACAAAATGAGAAATGGGGGAGAAATAAAAGAAAGAGGTCTTTATTGAAGAGGCTTTGCACCCGGAATAGGACTAATGCAGATCCAGAAGAATGGGTCTGGGCTTTCGAAAAGATGAATATGCAAAGGGTAAGGTAAAGAGAAAGTCTTTTGAACAACCAACCTGACATAAGGATTCTAGCTCGCCCACTTAGAGCAGATGGATATTCTCGGACGGGGAAAAGCGGCACTCGACATCTATTAAACAAGACCAAGAACAAAGCCATACCATACCCTCGGGGGAAACTAGTAATGATTGCCATGAATGCAGCCCTCGAGGACGCGTACAAGAAGGTCTTTGCCGATTCCTTTCAACATGGTGCACGCACCTCAGAGGGGTGTGAAAAGCCCGTGGAGACTTTGACTGAATGAATAGGGATCAATGGATAGACATTTTTTGAGGAGGAGAATCCAGGATGAACGCTTTTTTCATTCGCTATGCGCTGACTGGATGCGTACTCGCGTTATCAATCGATGGACGGGGGAATTGCGTGAATGACGAGACCGGCCTAACCTAAAGTGGGTCCTCCCCTCCTTGAGAATCTTGATTGACTGACACTAGGAACCGATTCGGAGAAAGAAGAAGCATGGCATGAGATAGGCGGCGGAAGAATTTCTCATAGAGAATTACTTGACTCGATGGATGGAGGTAGAGCCCTCCAAATCAAGCACGAAATCAATGATGAGTCAACAATAATCCAGAGGGGCACCACCAAGCGGGATCGAGACCAGCCCCTTGTATATAGGGTTCCAAACCTGCGCTTCTTCAAATATCCCATCCCAGTAGGGGCTTCAAAGCTTGACTAAGAGAAAGTGGAAAGAAAAGGGGCACGCTAGCTACAATCAAATTAAAGCGCTAACGAGCAAGAATGCCTATAGATAGCGCTTTAGTAATAAGATAGTTTTCAGGAATCGATTCTTTGATTGAATAGCAGAAGTGCTACTTAGTAGTAGAAACTCGGAGAGACGGAGATACGACTATTTCATACCTGCTAACTCCTAGGATGAGAAGTGGGTCCCTTGTTTTTGGGAGGAAGAGTTTCAGCCTTTGTTGCCCCTGGGTAGACTGAGTCTACTTAGTGAACTAGCAGGACGCGAAGATCAATTTATCAATACGAATCTCGAGAGTGGATGGTTGATCGCCGCCTCCTTGTCCTGGAGGCTCTCCGGCCGGGGAGGGTTTTGCTATCGTAACCTTTTTCCCGGTGTATGTGAGGGTGACGAACTCCGGTCATAGGTTGGTCCAAAGAACGAGAGTCGGCCTCCTTAAGTCCGTTGTTCCTCAGTAGCTCAGTGGTAGAGCGGTTGGCTGTTAACTGACCGGTCGTAGGTTCAAATCCTACTTGGGGAGAATTTAGAGTTCTCGCTTTTCTGACCTAGCGCCCCTGTCCTTCTCCTTAGTTTCTAAACTAGCAGAATCGCAGGACATCAAAAGTGGGAAGTTTCTTGTTGGTTTTTCTTCCTCACTCTCGAATAGGTGAACTTGGTTCGTTCAATTCTTAGGGAGAAGAAGGATGGGAATGACTTGGAAGACTGGAGTAGTCTCTTCATTAGCCGGAAGGAATTAGTCTCCACTAGCCTCATTCAAAGAACGAATAAGAAAAGGCTTACTGTTTAGGTAGGACAGATCGATGTGGTCCAATTGCTAAAGCTCTGCCAGCTTCTTCTAGACTTACTTCTCTTTAGGCTCCGAGTTCTTTATTTCTTTTTTTCTTTCTTTTTTATGTTTTTTGTTTTTGTTTTTCATTATTCTTCGCCACTAGTCGCAACGAAGTTATTGGTAATTAGCAAGGGGGAAGGAAGATCTCCACTCATTTCATTCATTCAGTACCTGCGGTGAGGGTGACCCACAACAAACGAAGGGGGAAAGCTTGCTTTGCTTGACTTGCTGTAGCCCTATTTTTAGGCTTGGTAAGCGTAAGCTATTGTTGTAGGCTCGAGAAGGGTAGGCTCGCAGCTTCGCTCAGCAGAAGAGCCTGACTTTCTATTAGTCAAGCGCTAGCGCCCAACCGGGCTTTGAAGGGATAGGGAAAGGGAAGAAAAGAAAGAGGGTCACTCCTTTTAGGAACATGGCTCGTTCATTCACTTGCTCATGAACTTGCAGCTTCGCCAGAAGCTACGAAGGGGGGCCTCGCCCCGGGAAGGGGAGAGTGGCCGAGTGGTTAAAAGCGACAGACTGTAAATCTGTTGAATTTTTTCTACGTAGGTTCGAATCCTGCCTCTCCCACTTGTTGTAGACTTCAGAGAAGAGAAAAGAGGCATTCGTTAGCGTAGGAAGGCCAACCGAGCGAAGCTCCTTTGGCCGTTCCGTGAAGTTCAATTGTATCGTATGTTAGTTAGAGAGGTTGGCGAACTACTATGATCTATAGATTCCCCATCCATATCGAATCCCAACGAGAATAGAAGCGAGTAGCTTCCGGCTTGGCTTGTAGTCGTAGTCTTTTAGCTTATATAGTCGTCAGCCTTCCTACACGCATGCGCCCGCCAGAATGCCTCCTTGGTTCGATATGAAGCCAAGCCGATACATACGATTGGCGAAGGAAAGACCCCTATTTCATAGCGCCTGGGGAACGCAAGTTTGATCGAGGATTGGAGAGGAGAGGTGGAAGAAAAGGCTCTGGATGAATTTAGGAGTCTTTGTGCGAGCCGTATGCGGTGAGAGTCGCACGTACGGTAATGAGGGGGGTTCGCGTCTATACGTGTAGTGTGGTGGTTGGGCCTACCCACCCTATTTGTTCCATGATCTATGGGTCTACTGGAGCTACCCACTTTGATCAATTAGCCAAGATTTTGACCGGATACCAAATGTGCGGTGCTCGATCTAGTGGTATTTTTATGGGGATTCTATCTATCGATGTAGGATCCCTATTCAAGATCACTGCAGTTCCTTTTCGGGCGGCTGTAGGACGGATGGCCGCCTATAGGTGGTAGGGTAGGGTGGGTGGTACCGCTCAGATTGCGGCCAATCTTCCTAACCACGCAAGGGCCGGGCTTAGAGCGCGTGAAATTCATCACTACCTCGTAAGGGCGTTGAGACCATAGCATGTTACACGAAAGCGCCGCTTTCTCTGTAGTATTGTCACACAGCTGCCCGCCTAGAAGAGCCACTCGCTCTGTAGTGTTGTTACACAAGATAAGCACGCCACCCGCCTGCTGGCCGGGCGAATCTAAGTTCTCTTCCGGTCAACTGTCCACCCAGTCAAGTGCAAAAAAAAGTAGAATCACGGAATGCACGCTGCTGGTGTGCTTCCTGCTCGCGAGGAAAGAAAGAAGAGCGACAAGGTTAAGTTCAGATTTGACTGTTTGCAGCATGGGAGCAGATTACCCAAAAAATACCTGGGAACAATAAAAAAAGATATCTCGGTAACGAAAACTATAGGGGGCTGTATTGGCGAGATCCAACGGTGAACAGCTGCCCAAAAGAAAAACCGCCTGGAAGTCCGAGGACCTTTAGTACTGTACTCTACCCCCGAACCAGCAGCCTTCGCGCCAAGCAAGACCGCCCTTGTCCCTTTCCTTTCTCCATTCCGCCTCTTTCTTTGCTTTGTTCCAATAGAGTCTAAGGCAAAGCTAAAGTGGTTCGTATGCCTACTTTACTTACTTGACGAAAGGGAACGAACTTAGCCAGGTTTATGGATTAGATTCAGTCAGCCTCACTCCTTCCTTTTTATGTTGTCGTGATGGTTACCGGCGAACGCTCCCAAAGGCGACCCTCTCGAGTTTCCAGCTGTTTTCTATATTGAAGTAGCCTTTCGTCGCCCCGAAAGAAGTCACTATCAAAGAGCTCGCCCTACTGAAGTACCAAAGGTGCGCTCAGCCCAGTGACTAAGAAATGGGTTTGCGCTTGAGTTTCAGTGATGAGGTTTTTCGAGGGAAGTAGGGCTCTTATTGACTAAAAGTGGGTTCTTCGCTTTCCTTTAGAATGAAAGTTGCTATGAAGCCCCTACTACTTACTTTGTTTGATTCAAAAGGCGAACGGCCCCCCAACAAGTCGTATGGGGTTGGGTACGAGCCTCATACAAAGCCGCTCTGCAGTACGAGCCTCATACATAGCCGCTTAACTCGCTTAACTCGCTAGCGCGCACCCTTACGTTTTCTTTGCTTGCTCTGCAGTACGAGCCTCATACAAAGCCGCACCCCTTTAATATGATGAAGAGGGGCCGCCCTCTTTGATTTTCCGCACCAATCCTTATTTACTACTACATCTTTTTTGGGGTGTATAGCTCAGTTGGTAGAGCATTGGGCTTTTAACCTAATGGTCGCAGGTTCAAGTCCTGCTATACCCAAACCTAACTTGCACTATACTATGAGTAAGGATGCGTGGTAGCGCAAAGAGCACTCTTTGGCCTTTAGATTAGAGGCGCTTCGCCGTCTTTGATTGGATGGAAACAGATATCTAAAGTGTGCAGTGAAGGATCTTTATATTCTAGGTAGCCAGCCAAAGCGCTTACCTTTCATCAAAGGGGCCGTAATCAGCCTCAAGATTTGAGATTCCGTAAGTAACTCAGTGAGTGCCTTTCTAAGAAAGAAGGGCTTGGAAGAATAAAATGAAATACGAACAACCGCGCTGGTTGTAATAGATCGACTTTCATGCTAGTTCTTGCTCCAGCATGAAAGTTCCATTTTAGGGAAGGACGACGTACTATGATACTGATCTTTTTTGTTTTCTTTTTCTTTTTCACTTTTCTACAACCTCTACTCGTACGCTGGAATTTTATCATCATGGTTCTTTTATTGGTTTTCTACACTTATCTTTTTCACGAGAATTTTTTGCTATGGAGGCAGACTGTGTGAGAGAGATCCCTTGTCTTTGCCGCCTACCTATGTCTAGAATAGCACGATAGAGCCCCTAATCTATAGCAAGAGTCTAACCGCCTGCATTGATGACTGAAGCAGGAATGAGAATAACCTAGTCTCCTTATGATTATGAAGTGAAGCAATGGAAGAAAGGAAACAAGCAACTGGGAACCATCTACAGCTTGAACACTCCTTCTTGCCTTTCAATCTCGACCTACGCTTGGATGGAATAGTGGCTTTCTTATAGTAGTAATAAATGAATCAGAACATCTAGGTAGCAACCATCTCGAAATGGATAAGTAAACTCCCCCATTTTTGAATGAGTATGGGTGAAAGGCCCGCTTTCACCTACAACTTTCTCATCAGAGGTTTAAAGAGGTAGTGATTCTAGGACTAGAGGGAAGTTCAAGTCGACCAATGTGATAGGCGAAGAACTAACTTCTCTGGTGTCCGTCAAAGGATTCGGAGGTAGGGGATGACCTGTAATGAATCTGCCTGTTCGGGTTAAAGGGAAGGGCCTCGTCGAAATCATCGGCTTTCTGCCCAATGCCACGGCCGTGGCCCTATTATTAAGAATATTTACGGATGTATAAGGCTAGCATAGGCTGAGTCTAATTCACCATCCCGGGATTGAGTTCTGACCATAAAATCAACTATCATGCTTGGATGTAAGGAGCATTCAAGACTATCGAGTTTGGATAGAGGCGCCTCTTCTCGGTCGGGAGTGAGTTGTGAATTCTGGTGATAAGGCTTGTGATGTTCGATCTAAGATATTCGGAATCAAGATCCGGATAGAATTGTTGGCTTTCTCAATAGCTTTCTCGAGTTGCTGTTGCCGAAGCTGAGCTTGAAGAGCGGAGTTCGGCGAGAATACTCTTGACAGGTGGGCATGGAATTTATCTGCTATGCTATTAGAGGATTTATACCATAAACACACAACTTCCACCCTGTTGGCTGTAGTTTTAGCTTGTATATGTGAAAAATGAATAAGAAAATAAAGGATATTTAAAAAAGAATTAAAATAAGATATTTTTCTGCACAAAATAGGGAAAGAGAATGAACTAGAACAAAGTAGATTTTTTTCATTCCAGCACTACAAGCATTTTGTTACATGGGAGTACATCCAATAGGAAGCTTACACACACATAGACCAGCCAAACAACTAAACACAACATAACAAATAAAACCAAACAAAGACACTTAACTTAGCATAGGAGTCTATCTCCAGTAAGCATCGGAGTAGATCCCCACTAACAAAAGACAAAGAACACCATACATTAAAACAAACTACTTTGCCTCTACAGACACTTATTTAAATCTTCTAGAAAGAGTCGACGGACTCTTCTAGTCTCCCCGGTCACCGAGGGTGGCAGCCCGCACAATGAGCTCTTTTTGTTCGGCGAGGAGGGCCCGAATCCGGTCTTCCAGACCGCGAATGCGGCCCCGGGTCAATTGCATCATATTTCCTACGACCTTCGGATCGAGAGTAGGCGGATGCTCCCAGAGAACAGACCGAGCATTTGCTCCTGTTGGAGCTTCTCGTTTTCTGCACGAGCTTTCTCGTGCTGAATTGTTGCAAGTCTTCCGGTAATATCCATAATGTTTGTTTTTGGAATCAGTGTGACTGAAAGTCTTTCTTTCTGACTTCTACCTCTCTCTTTGAAAATATAGACTGAAAGAAGCTTCTATTTATAGGCCTTGGAGGCGCCTAACTCTTTCTTATTATTAGTAAGATAAGTTTCCTTAGTTTCATAACATGTTTCAACCCCGGCTTTTCATGAATATGGAACCGGATCAACTAGATTTTAGTGTGCTGAAGAATTCTCTTAGTACTCCAATCCGTACGAAAGGCCCCCTTTCTTTTGGCGGGTATCGCCACGTGGCTTAATCCCGGATCACTCCTTCAGGAATAGGACACAATAATATAGCGCACATCAGAGAAGAGAGTAACCCCTTTATTATAAGACAGGCCCCCCGCGTCCTTTCTTAATAGATGGAGCAATCGTCACTCAACAGCTCGAAAGCGGATTAGTACAAACCCACGTGATCCGTATTCGCTTACGTACTAGGCGTGCTTTGTCGTACCCTGACTACTCCTCTTTCACTGGCTTATTTGTACCCAGCTACATGATGGCACCCCCCTCGGCCAATCTTCAATCGACAGCAACTCCGTCCTAGCGAATCCATATCACCTGGGTCTCTTTCTCTTAGGTTGGTTTCAGCAGGAAATACAAAGAAAAGTAAGTGGGTCCAGTCCACATCTTTTTTTCTTTAATAATGAACACTATAATTCGATGAATTACTCAAATGATTCGATGAATGACTCAAATGATTCCGGAAATACATCAATTTCTCCCTATAATATTGATACTTAGTATCACGATCAAGTTTACTAATTACCTTCGAAAAACATCTTTTTTTTTTCATTTTTCCTAAACTCTTATCAAAAGGTTCGCATAAGAAATGAACATAGTTCTCGTAAGAAGTCATTATGTGTGACAACCCGTAATTTCGAGGTATAAATCGTCCGTTTCGCTCTTACGAATAAATAGATATACTTATCTATTTTCGACAAATTAAATTTATACTCGTTTAGTTATTGTGTGCAAACTTGTAGTCGAAACCAAGTCCGTTTGACGACGAACCTACCCGAATCGTTTGAACCATGACATAAACCGCATAGCATCAATTTTTGAGGCCCGAACCCTTAACGTGAATATTGTACATAAGTAATCTCTATTAGCTATTTCTTATGTTTATAATAATAAATAGATTACATAAGTAATCTAACCCAAACCAAACTCCCTAAACCCCCCCCCCCCCATGTGCGTGCCCTTAACAACAATATATATATATATATATATATATATATATATGTTGTTGCCTTCCCTGTGTAAATATTCAGTCAAATTCGAGCCCCTTAATTTCTAATGTATTTTGGTTGAATTGGGCTCATGTCTATTAATTCGGCCCTAATAAAGGAACCGCCCCAAACTATCTTTATTTATGTAATGTGCTATTATATTAAATTTAAAACCACAACAAACTTTATCTTCCCTATAGTGTGCGACGGCAACAGGAGCCCCCCCCCCCCATTCGCAATATCATCTTAATAAATCAAGATTTCTGGTTAGTAAGTCAGTTCATGTTTGTTTAATCCTTAAGTACTTGATTGTGTTATATGCGGATTATGCTCAATAGGATTTCATGCATAGGTGTGCGGTTTGATTTAACAACTATGTTTGTTTGTGATAACTTGTGATCTTATACAAATTAATTGAGTCTTTGTATTTCAATTTCCTGTTACTTTGAGTTGTTGGTTGACACATCTGGCCGAGGACATGCTTGTTGATTGATGTTACATGTTAGCCTGTTTATAAGTTGCAATGTGGTTACCTTATGTATATGTTTAGATCATGTGTTTAGAAGTCATAAGGTCTGCACCAGACGATAGGAATTATGTTGATGATTAAATTGCTGCGTGTATAATTTTGGTCAGAAAGTTTTAGAAGGAAATTGTGTGATGTTATTAGAGCTTTAGACTTGGGCCACACATATCATTGGATTTAGTTTGGGCTGTTTCACATGAGAAACAAATAAACTAGCTGGTGGGCTTTGGGGATTAAAGAACTGGGCCGATACATGGGTGTTAGATTAATTGTTGGTGGTATATAATCAGCCTTGTTTGTCGGATGTTTGTTATACCTGTACTTGGCAAACAGTGAATTAATTACATTTAATTATATTGGGTCATGGGACTTGGGCCAGCATGGCTGGGCCGATTATGACTGCCAAGGCAATGGCCGCATACAATCTGTTTTTGCTGGACAATGAGTGTTTTGTATGTGCTAGAAATTGTGATACTTACATGCTTATTCTTTGGGCCATACATGTTTAATAGCTGATTGATGAGTATATTAATAGGTTATGTATGTGTGATTTGCATGGACTTGTACAACTGCTACGTGCTATGATTGTGTATCTGGTGTGAACTTTGTGGATGCAAACTGATTGTGTACGTGCATATACTTGGCTTTGACTAATTTTATTGGAAACGAGTAACTCATCAAACCGAGCAAACCGAGGTGAGTTCACACTCCTAAGGCATGGGATTTCCGGTGGGTTGGGAATGGGATTGAATAAATATTCGTACAATCATTACTATTAAACTACTTTTCACTGTCCTCGGATTGAAGGGCACGTACGTAAAACCTACGTACACTCATACTTACTACTGTCCTCGGATTGAAGGGCACGTACGTAAACCCTACGTACACTCTTGCTACGGTCCTTGGATCAAGAAGGGCATGTACGGATACGACTAGTCAAATAATACACATGGGAAGCCCCCACTAATCATCGCAAACATGTTTGGGAAACCGCGATACGGATTAATACGATATACATGGGAAGCCCCCACTAATCATCGCAAACACATTTGGGAAACCGCGATACAGATTTATACAGTACATGGTTTACGAAATAAACATATGATCTACGAACACTATAACTAAACAATCAACTGTAAACTCGCTCAACTTTGTTGTTGACTCGTTGTTACATGCCTTGCAGGTCGTTAGGTATCTATGGAGCTTGCATTGGAGTGGGAAGAGTCGTTGTGGGACATGGACAGCTGTGTGCCATGTTAAACATTTGAAACGTTTAAACTTATGACTTGGTTTTAAACATTATGCTTCCGCTTACAACTTAAACTACATTTTGTCTTGACACCAATTGTATTGTGTTTGATTTTATATATTACTTACATGCTTGTTCAATATGATTGGTGGCTTGATCCTGGTCAGTCACGCCTCCAAGCGGTGATACTCCGCGTGTGGATTTTGGGGGTGTGACAGATTGGTATCAGAGCCATTGGTTATAGCGAACTTGGTTTTTAAAAAAGGGGTCAACTTTTGGATAAAACCAGACTATAACCAGAACAGTGCTCAACGATCCACAACGACGCTTCGCTCCACGTGCAAGACCCAACACTATAGGTGATATGGTTTATGTTTATATTACCTACTTGCTAGTTACATAGAACTTTGCTCGTGGTATGCTTAGATAAACGTAGCAACTATTGATTGAAAACACTTGTGTGCTTACCCTCTTCTGTCATCGCACTTTCGCGAACCTCTCTCACTCATGTTTCCTTTGGTATGAAGATCATGAGTGGACGTGTCAACATGACTCAAGCCCAGCTGATGGCTCTGATTAACCAACAAGTTGCTGCGGCACTTGCAGCCGCACAAGCAGGAGGATAGAACGCTCAGCCACCTGTGTGCACATTCAAGACTTTTATGGACTGTCGTCCTAGTACTTTCAGTGGCACTGAAGGGGCCGTCGGATTCCTCCACTGGTTCGAGAAGCTCGAATCGGTCTTCGAAATGTGTGAATGCCCTGAGGCTTGTAGGGTGAAGTATGCCACTGGAACTCTCGAAGGCATTGCCCTGACTTGGTGGAATGCGCAAGTTCAGATGCTGGGGTTGGCGGCTGCTAATGCCACCCCATGGAATGATTTTAAGGAACTGATCAAACGTGAATACTACACTCGTGATGACATCCACAAGCTGGAAGTGGAGTTCTTTAACCTGAAAATGACGGGGTCAGAAATAGAGGCGTATACGAAGCGATCCAACGAACTGGCAGTGTTATGTCCAACTATGGTGGATCCTCCCATTAAGCGTATCGAGCTGTACCTCAAAGGCTTAGTACCTGAGATTCAAAGCCATGTGACTGCTGCTAACCTTGCTACCATCCAGGATGTTACTCGTCTTGCTCATCGTCTCACAGACCAGGCAGTGGAACAGAACAAGCTACCTAAGCGTATCGGTGCTACTGCTACTACTACTACTACTTCTGCTATTCCCAGTGACAACAAGCGAAAATGGGATGGAGCCTCCAGCAAGGGTTCGACTACAGTTCAGTCCCAGGCGCAGCAGCGAAAGATTGATGACTACCAGAGTCCTGGACATCAATCTTCTGGTAGTCAAGGGCGGGGTGGATATCGAGGAAACCTCCCGAAGTGCAACAAATGCAACAGACACCACAATGGTCAGTGCAACAAGGGTCGTTGCCAGAGGTGTCTCAAGATGGGTCATGAAGCTAAGGATTGCAGGAGCTCACGACCTGCGAATCGGAACCACCAACAACAACCACCAGCTCCACAGAACCAGCACCAGCAACAGCGAGGTAACTGGGGATGCTTTCAGTGTGGTGCTGAAGGCCACTTCAAGCGGGACTGCCCCCATTTAAATCAAAATCAGAATAACAACAACAATCAGGGAAACGGAAACAACAATGGGGGTAACAACGGGGGAAACAATGGAAACAATGGCGCCCGAGGCCGTGCGTTCGTGATTGGTCAGGGTGACGCAAGGAATGATCCTAACGTGGTGATGGGTAAGTTTCTTCTCGACGACTTTTATGTTACTGTTTTATTTGATTCGGGTGCCGATACCAGTTATGTGTCTCTAAAAGTTAGTCAAATGCTTAAACGCACACCCACACTTTTGAACACCAAACATGCCGTAGAGTTAGCAAACGTTAAGAGCCTAGAAGCCACACACATAGTTAAGGGTTGTAATCTCGTCTTAGCTGGTCAGACTTTCTCTATCGATCTCATTCCTATAGTTCTGGGTAGTTTCGACATCGTCATTGGGATGGATTGGTTGTCCCAACAGCAAGCAGAGATACTGTGCAAAGAGAAGATTGTTCGTATTCCCCGTTCTGACAAAGAACCTCTCGAAATTCAAGGCGATAAGAGTGGTGCTGTAGTGGGCATCATCTCCTTCCTTAAGGCCCAGAAGTGTTTGCGAAAGGGCCACACCGCTATCTTAGCACTTGTTACTGACGCATCAACGAAAGAGAAGAGAATTGAGGATATTCCAGTAGTACGTGATTTTCCTCAAGTGTTTCCTGAAGATTTACCTGGGCTACCGCCTCATCGCCAGGTCGAATTCCAAATCGAGTTAGCTCTTGGAGCAGCACCCATAGCTTGTGCACCTTATCGCTTAGCTCCATCAGAACTAGAAGAGTTGTCCACTCAATTGCAGGAACTCTTGGAAAAGGGTTTCATACGTCCTAGCTCTTCGCCCTGGGGAGCTCCAGTATTATTTGTGAAGAAGAAAGACGGTACCTTCAGGATGTGTATCGATTACCGTGAACTCAACAAGGTGACTGTAAAGAATCGTTATCCTCTCCCACGCATTGATGACTTATTCGACCAGCTGCAAGGGTCGAGCTACTACTCAAAGATTGATCTGAGGTCAGGCTACCATCAACTGAGAGTCCGGGACGAGGACATCTCCAAAACAGCATTCAGAACTCGCTACGGCCACTACGAGTTTCTGGTCATGCCATTCGGGTTAACAAACGCACCTGCGGTTTTCATGGATCTTATGAACAGAGTGTGCAAGCCTTACTTGGATAAGTTTGTGATTGTATTCATCGACGACATTCTGATCTACTCTAAGAGTCGGGAGGAACACGAGCAGCATTTACGACTCATTTTGGAACTCCTTCGAACAGAACAGCTGTACGCCAACTTTTCAAAATGCGACTTCTGGCTTCGTGAAGTCCACTTTCTAGGCCACGTGGTAAACAAGGATGGGATTCATGTTGATCCATCCAAGGTAGACTCGATTAAGAACTGGCCTGCACCTCGCACACCAACGGAAATTCGCCAATTCTTGGGTTTGGCAGGTTACTATAGAAGGTTCATCAAAAACTTCTCCAAGATTGCACAACCCCTCACCTCACTAACTCAGAAAGGCGTTAGTTGGGGTAATGCACAGGAATCAGCATTTCAGCACTTAAAGGATAGACTTTGTAGTGCACCTATCCTTTCATTGCCAGAGGGCACCGACGATTTTGTGGTTTATTGCGACGCGTCAATTCAGGGTCTTGGTTGTGTTTTGATGCAACAGGATAAAGTCATCGCTTACGCCTCGCGCCAACTTAAGATTCACGAAAGGAATTACACCACACATGATTTGGAGCTGGGAGCTGTTGTTTTCGCACTCAAGATATGGAGACATTACCTGTACGGTACCAAGTGCACCATTTACACCGATCACAGGAGTCTCGAGCATATCTTCAAGCAAAAGGAGTTGAACATGCGACAACGTCGATGGGTCGAGCTATTGAATGATTACGAATGTGCCATCAAGTACCATCCAGGCAAAGCAAATGTTGTGGCCGACACCCTCAGTCGAAAGGATACTACACCTAGGCGTGTACGAGCGTTGCAACTCACTATTCAATCTAGTCTTCCTTCTCAGATACGAGATGCTCAGGTAGAAGCATTGAAACCCGAAAACGTCAAGGCTGAAGACTTACGCGGCTCAAGGCAGTGGATAGAACAAAAGGAAGACGGCGCCTACTACGTGACAGGACGCATCTGGGTTCCACTCTTTGGCAATTTACGAGAACTTGTAATGGATGAAGCACATAAGTCTCGTTACTCGGTACATCCTGGTTCGGATAAGATGTATCATGATTTAAGGACTACATACTGGTGGCCTAGTATGAAAGCTCATATAGCAACCTACGTTAGCAAATGTTTGACTTGTGCGAGAGTCAAGACTGAATATCAGAAACCATAGGGCCTACTCCAACAACCAGAAATACCACAATGGAAATGGGAGCAAATTTCCATGGATTTCGTTACTGGCCTACCTAGATCTCAATGTGGGAATGATACTATTTGGGTGATCGTGGATCGACTCACAAAGTCTGCACACTTTTTGGCTATCAAGGAAATGGATAAGTTCTCCACTCTAGCAGACGTTTACTTAAAGGAAGTGGTTTCGAGGCACGGAGTGCCGACCTCTATTATCTCTGATCATGATGCACGTTTTACTTCAGAATTGTGGCAAGCAATGCACAAGTCCTTTGGCTCACGATTAGATATGGACAAAATTGCAGAAAACAACCTTTATGTATACCCAAAACTACACTTCATACCTTTCACTATGAAATCCGCCAAAACCAACCTTTACGTTCATGTTTTGTTACACATCACAACCTTTACACCTAACCTAGTCAAAAAAGTCAGTTAACTTACCTCACATGCTTTGCATGTGAGGGTATTTTAGTCTTTTTAAATCCTTATTTTCTTTTCTATTTTTTGTTTCATCAGTCAAACAACATAAGTCAAATATTCTTTAATTTCCTTTTAATCTCTGCACATACACACACCTAAACAACCGCCGACCACCTTGGTATGTTCCAGCCACCTTCAAGCTAACCAAATATTGCAGTCATAACTTTACACATCAAAACAGTTGAACGATTGATACATAATAGATTATATTTCGTCACCTCATGTACCATAACCAAATGAAATTTGAAAACTCACATACCATACTCACATTAAAACTGTCCAGGTGCCATCTTAGGACAAAAGTGAAAGCAGATTGCTATCGTATGACGTTTACCCTAAAATGTAAATTGGTTTCTATTTCGTGCAGATGACACTTTATTTTACTAAACTGAGTTGGACAATATTTACACACAATGCAGATTATACAGCAGTCCACAAACGAAAACAAAACTGATATCAAAGGTGTCTAATTAGTGATTCAGAAATCATTTTCGACATCAAAAAATCCGAAATCATCGATTAATTAAGCTCAAAAACCGTTATTAAGAGTTAATCGGAGATTACTGATTCCAGCGAAAAAATTCCGGCAATCAAATCTACACACGGTGAACTACGAAATCATCGATTAACGGTCTTTGATCCTGTCCCTTACTCTTATACTGTTAATTGAATACAAAATCGTTGCTCTAAATTTGTTAATCACAGATTGTTGTTATACTCTGTTTTTCAAACACATAAGAATCATTTTTTTTGCAAAAAAAATAAGATTCACACATATTTTTCAAAAGTTGGAAAATCTCTGTTCGAAAAATAACAAATCAAGTAGCTTTGTTTGGAAAATTGTGTTTCCAGTCTAGCGATGATGATGGTTAGGTGATTGTTGTAAGTGGGTTTCCGGTAACTGTGTTTCCAGTCTAGCGATGAAATAACAAATCAAGTAGCTTTGTTTGGAAAGTACACCATTCCTCTTAACCTTGACAGCTTAGCAGCCAGGTGCAGTGTGTGCCGACTTCCAACTGATTGTCCGAACAAAATTTAGTCTTCCTGGCAGATGTAGGAGATTGTGGTGGTCGAAGATGATGAGGAAGATGATTGGTGATGATGCGGCGATGAGAGGCGGAGGTTACTAGCGATGACGGTGGTGGTATCACCGTTGACGGTGGTGATTTGCAACACTTTTGAGGTGCTAGATGATGATGGTGGTGAGCGATTGTTGATTAAGATGGTGGTGGTATCACCGTTGACGGTGGTGATTTGCAACACTTTTGTAATTATATAATTTATTAATAAACAAAAAAACAAGGTTGAAATGACAATAATACCCTCACATGCAAAGCATGTGAGGTGATTTAACCAAGAATATTAACAGAGTTTGTGTTAAAGGTTGAACTTGTAGCAAAACATGAACGTAAAGGTTGGTTTTGGCGAATTTCATAGTGAAAGGTATGAAGTGCAGTTTTGGGTATACATAAAGGTTGTTTTCTGCAATTTTGTCTTAGATATGAGCACAGCTTACCATCCGCAAACAGAGGGGCAGTCTGAACGCACCATCCAAACTCTTGAAGACATGCTTCGTGCATGTGTAATCGATTTAGGCAACGGCTGGGAAAAACATCTCCCTCTAGTGGAGTTTTCATATAATAACAGTTACCACACTAGCATTCAAGCCGCTCCGTTTGAGGCACTGTACGGGCGTAAGTGCCGATCACCTCTTTGCTGGGCAGAAGTTGGCGACAGCCAAATCACTGGCCCAGAACTCGTGGTTGATACTACAGAAAAGATTGCTCAGATACGACAACGCATGGCGGCAGCTCGTGACCGTCAGAAAAGCTATGCTGACAAGCGCCGGAAACCACTCGATTTCCAAGTTGGGGATCGAGTGCTACTCAAAGTCTCACCCTGGAAGGGTGTGGTTCGCTTTGGAAAAAGGGGCAAACTCAATCCGCGATACGTCGGACCGTTCGAGATCATAGAGAAAATAGGCAAAGTGGCCTATAAACTAAACCTGCCTGCAGAACTCGGTGCAGTTCACAACGTTTTTCACGTGTCAAATCTGAAGAAGTGTCTGTCAGATGAGACCCTTATAGTTCCTTTGAAGGAGCTCACTATCGACGATCAGTTGCGATTTGTCGAGGAACCTGTAGAGATTACAGATCGAGATGTTAAGATTCTCAAGCGCACTAGAATACCTCTTGTTCGAGTTCGTTGGAACTCCCGTCGTGGCTCAGAGTTTACCTGGGAACGAGAAGACCAAATGAAACTCAAGTATCCCCAGTTGTTCAAGAACAATGCAACCACTACTGAGGCTGAAGCTACTACAGAATTTCGGGACGAAATTCCAAACCAACGGGGGGATGATGTGACACCCCAGGAAAACCAGGAAACAACACAACACAACTAGCTTCCTCAGTAACCACATGCTAAATTTCGGGACGAAATTTCTTTCAAGTTGGGGATAATGTGACAACCCGTAATTTCGAGGTATAAATCGTTCGTTTCGCTCTTACGAATAAATAGATATACTTATCTATTTTTGACAATTTAAATTTATATATTTGATGTTAAGGGCACACACATGGGGGGGGGGGGGGTTTAGGGAGTTTGGTTTGGGTTAGATTACTTATGTAATCTATTTATTATTATAAACATAAGAAATAGCTAATAGAGATTACTTATGTACAATATTCACGTTAAGGGTTCGGGCCTCAAAAATTGATGCTATGCGGTTTATGTATATATGTTGTTGCCTTCCCTGTGTAAATATTCAGTCAAATTCGAGCCCCTTAATTTCTAATGTATTTTGGTTGAATTGGGCTCATGTCTATTAATTCGGCCCTAATAAAGGAACCGCCCCAAACTATCTTTATTTATGTAATGTGATATTATATTAAATTTAAAACCACAACAAACTTTATCTTCCCTATAGTGTGCGACGGCAACAGGAGCCTCCCCCCCCCCCCCACATTCGCAATATCATCTTAATAAATCAAGATTTCTGGTTAGTAAGTCAGTTCATGTTTGTTTAATCCTTAAGTACTTGATTGTGTTATATGCGGATTATGCTCAATAGGATTTCATGCATAGGTGTGCGGTTTGATTTAACAACTATGTTTGTTTGTGATAAGTTGTGATCTTATACAAATTAATTGAGTCTTTGTATTTCAATTTCCTGTTACTTTGAGTTGTTGGTTGACACATCTGGCCGAGGACATGCTTGTTGATTGATGTTACATGTTAGCCTGTTTATAAGTTGCAATGTGGTTACCTTATGTATATGTTTAGATCATGTGTTTAGAAGTCATAAGGTCAGCACCAGACGATAGGAATTATGTTGATGATTAAATTGCTGCGTGTATAATTTTGGTCAGAAAGTTTTAGAAGGAAATTGTGTGATGTTATTAGAGCTTTAGACTTGGGCCACACATATCATTGGATTTAGTTTGGGCTGTTTCACATGAGAAACAAATAAACTAGCTGGTGGGCTTTGGGGATTAAAGAACTGGGCCGATACATGGGTGTTAGATTAATTGTTGGTGGTATATAATCAGCCTTGTTTGTCGGATGTTTGTTATACCTGTACTTGGCAAACAGTGAATTAATTACATTTAATTATATTGGGTCATGGGACTTGGGCCAGCATGGCTGGGCCGATTATGACTGCCAAGGCAATGGCCGCATACAATCTGTTTTTGCTGGACAATGAGTGTTTTGTATGTGCTAGAAATTGTGATACTTACATGCTTATTCTTTGGGCCATACATGTTTAATAGCTGATTGATGAGTATATTAATAGGTTATGTATGTGTGATTTGCATGGACTTGTACAACTTCTACATGCTATGATTGTGTAACTGGTGTGAACTTTGTGGATGCAAACTGATTGTGTATGTGCATATATTAGGCTTTGACTAATTTTATTGGAAACGAGTAACTAATCAAACCGAGCAAACCGAGGTGAGTTCACACTCCTAAGGCATGGGATTTCCGGTGGGTTGGGAATGGGATTGAATAACTATTCGTACAATCATTACTATTAAACTACTTTTCACTGTCCAAAGATTGAAGGGCACGTACGTAAAACCTACGTACACTCATACTTACTACTGTCCTCGGATTGAAGGGCACGTACGTAAAACCTACGTACACTTATACTTGCTACGGTCCTTGGATCAAGAAGGGCACGTACGGACACGACTAGTCAAATAATACACATGGGAAGCCCCCACTAATCATCGCAAACATGTTTGGGAAACATCTGTTAGTGGACTGACAGCGTCAGCTGGAAAGGGGCTTTTCTGAAGAAAATGAAAACTTGATTCATGTAACAGGCTTAAATGTAGTTTTATCCGTAATAAGATGCCTATTCTCTTTAGGGATAGAAAACCAATGTAGCTTAGCATACCTGGCAAGATACTTTAACCAAGGTATAGACCGGGAGTACTTACTCATAGGTTGCTTGACTTCGTGCCTATCACATCACAGCTTATACCTTTCATTTAAAGGCTCAAGCCTGGGGCGAAAGCCCGGTCTTCCTTCCCCTCCAGCATCTGCTCTCTAGTTAAGTAAGGTGAAAACATCGATTGAATTGAATTAGTAGAAAACTGCCTTAGTTAGAAGGTATGATGATCCTAGAGGCAAAGCCTTGGATTCAATTCCAATTCTCCCCTCTGTAACTGCAGCTTCAGCAATTTCCTTAGTCAGGCCATTGACCGGGATTAGGTAGTTACAAAAGAAAAGCCCTTCCTTAGAAGTCTAAACCAAGGCATTCTGTTTCTAATACTCAAATCGAAATAGTCTTCTTTTCTACATTCTACAGGCCCAGTCTCTTCTAATAAGTTCGGCAGTAAGGAAGTCTATTCCCTTGGATTCTATTTGGATTCCTTACCACCGGGGATTCCCCTATCCTCACAGTAGGAACATACTGAGGCTAAAGTCTAAGTCTTTGTCTTTGAGTAAGTTGCTATTGAGCTCAGCCCCTGGTAACATACTAAAGAATCATAAGAATCATATCCTGAGGACTAAATAAAAGCTGCCTTGAAATCGAATCTGAAACTTCGAAATAAAGGCCTGTGAGAATTTCTGCTTTTAGAAGCTAGGGGATCTTTAGTGTATTCTCTTTCTCTGCAAACCTCACCACTTCGTCAGCAGGTGATAACAACCATCTTTTTAGGTTTTTAAAACTATCAGGACAGAATGCTTTTAGCGGCAAATAGAACGAAGCGGGCAATATAAAGCAATCTATCAATTGTTGAGCTAAACCAGCCTTTTACCCTAAATCAGATTTCCAACTGACTGGATTTAGGGATTTCTTGCTTTCCGGGGCATATCTGCCCTGATCTTCCCGACTGAACTCCTATAGACTCAAGAGAAGCTGTAGGCCTTACTGAGCTAATTCAGTAAGCTATTCAAGCTCCTAGACCTCCGTCTTCCTAGTCTTGTCCTCAATAGATGACTTCTGCTTTAGGACTTCTCGGAGATTAATAGATCTATCTTAGTTACGACCGGAGACAGATCGGGACGAGCTGCATCCTATTAAGATTTAGATGTTAGATGTTTTAGTTAGGGCGGAAAGCTACCTATCTTCTTCTGTCCTTATCTTCAATGCTAAATTACTGAAGTGACTTTGAAACATCAACATCATCAAATACGGCTACTGAAACTGAGTCTGATTCCACTTCTTTCCTTTCCTTTAGCAAGTAATTCATATATCTATTTGACTCTCTCAGTTTGTTAACTAGTGTCATTGTCCTGGGTAATTAGGTACAGCCGCATAATCATTGATTATTTACTTCTCCGTAATCGAACCAGCCATCCACGCATCTTCTTCCCCTATTGAGGACCTGGCTTTGGAACAGGCACACTTGGAGAGCGCAGTACAACGGAGAGTTGTATGCTGCGTTCGGGAAGGATGAATCGCTCCCGAAAAGGAAGATCTTGATTCTCTCCCAATTGGTTGGACCGTAGGTGCGATGATTTACTTCACGGGCGAGGTCTCTGGTTCAAGTCCAGGATGGCCCAGCTGCGCCAGGGAAAAGAATAGAAGAAGCGTCTGACTCCTTCATGCATGCTCCACTTAGCTCGGGGGATATAGCTCAGTTGGTAGAGCTCCGCTCTTGCAATTGGGTCGTTGCGATTACGGGTTGGATGTCTAATTGTTCAGGCGGTAATGATAGTATCTTGTACCTGAACCGGTGGCTCACTTTTTCTAGGTAATGGGGAAGAGGACCGAAACATGCCACTGAAAGACTCTACTGAGACAAAGATGGGCTGTCAAGAACGTCAAGAACGTAGAGGAGGTAGGATGGGCAGTTGGTCAGATCTAGTATGGATCGTACATGGACGGTAGTTGGAGTCGGTGGCTCTCCTAGGATTCCCTTATCGGGGATCCCTGGGGAAGAGGATCAAGTTGGCCCTTGCGAACAGCTTGATGCACTATCTCCCTTCAACACTTTGAGCGAAATACGGCAAAAGGAAGGAAAATCCATGGACCGACCCCATCATCTCCACCCCGTAGGAACTACGAGATTACCCCAAGGACGCCTTCGGCATCCAGGGGTCACGGACCGACCATAGAACCATGTTCAATAAGTGGAACGCATTAGCTATCCGCTCTCAGGTTGGGCAGTAAGGGTCGGAGAAGGGCTATCACTCCATTCACAAAACTAGAGGAATGACTTTCGCTTATAGAACGTCAGATGATCTGATCATAGATAGAAAAACAGTACTGTTCTTCCAGAGCAAAGCATACCTTGAAATCTACGCCTAGTAAATCCATACTTTGATTAGATTATATTTCCCTCATTAAGGTTGTTAAACTGTGTTTTTAATGGTCTACAATGGTCATAGAATTAGTTTGATAGTTGTTATAGAATAGTTAGATTGACAGTGTTCGCTTCACCATGAGAGCCCCAGTTGGTCTGATCAAGGGAAATGTTCCCCTGTAGCTATGCCGGATACGTTCCCTGCACTTTGATAACCTAGTACTTATGTCAAGAAGATTGAATGCGTAATAGCACGCTCAGATCTGTCAGAAAGCCTAGGTACCATAACAATGCAGACAGAGAGACGATCTTAAGAGCATTTAGCTTTTTTTTATCAACTCATACCTCGAGCCAATGTTCGAGTACCAGGCGCTGAAGTAACCCATGCCATACTCCCAGGAAAAGCTCGAACGACCTTCAACAAAGGGAACCTGTACCCAAAAGCGACACAAGGTTGTAAACCGTACTTGAGGTAGACACCCTTTGCCCCATATGGGTGATGAGAGTTCTAACAAGCCTTTGCAGAGACAGGGTAAGAAATCCTTAGTCAAGCCCTTCACTAGCCTCTGGCTTTCCAACTATCTTACCTATTCTAGCCTTTTTTCGTAGAAGTTTATCCACCAAAGGTACGTTGTCACTAGAGCGAAGCAATAGGTAAAGTGCTGAGAAGTATATCCGTAGCTCTGTACAGCAATCCTTAGCTCAGTACAGCAATCCTTACTTGCTTCTTTGCCATCGAAGTGTCCCGCTATTACACAGGAGATCTCGAGTAAAGGTAGGCCCGGTGCTCCTTCCCCTGCCAGTTCTAGCGGGGTTATCAGGTACTCTGAACCCTCAACCTTTCTCCCAAGCATCTTGGTTTCCCTCAAAGTACAGCTAAATAACTAAAGCCTCTTTCGCTTTTTTTTACTCTTCCTTGCTGAAGTGAGTCTATTTTATTTCGTATCCCATAGATTGTCGCGCAATCTCTTCTAAGCCGATGTGGGATCACTTTACCCTCCGGAACCAATGCTAAATGTCCAGGGAGTCTCTCCCATGACCGGTGAGCTATCCAACCCACGCAGAACCAGCACCTCATTGCTTTCGGGTCTTTAGAGCAGATTCCTGAAGAATAACAAGCAAGAATATGGTACAGGTGAAAGCGCGGAGTGGATCGTTCCACTTTGTAACCCAAGTTGTGGGATCGTTTCTCTATGACAACGGACAGCTTCGAATGGACCTGGAAAGATCAGCTCTTCTTCAAGGTGTGAGGGAGCAAAACAAAAGAGAATAATTCAAGGGAATGAGTCAGCATCTAGTAACTGCTAGGATAGTTAGCAAAAAAACAATTGAGGATGGGTAGTAACCAGAGCATGAGTAAACACGGTCTAGCAGGCTTGCTAACATCTTGTTTCCATCCTCCTATCTTCCGGTGTCTAGTTCCATTAGATTCTTGGTTGATAGGGTTTTCATAGGAGGGGGATATGTTGCATTCCTATACAATAGCTTAACAGCCTTCGCATACAAGTAGATGGCTATGCGCTACACCTTGGTAAGACTATAACGCTACACCTTGGTAAGACTATAAGCGGAAACTAATAAGATTCGTTTTCATCAACCTATTCTATTATTCACGATAAGTCTTCGAACAACAACCATCTCAGCGGTGACACACGAATTAGGTAACGAGCTTTGAAAAGAGATTACTTAATTCCTCTTCCCTGCTAGTATCCCAGCCCACCTATTAAGGTTAAATTGGAACGGAACTGAAAGAAAGACAGCTGGTGAATATAGGTCTACTTTTTTCAGCTGGCAACCCCTGCTTTCAAAAGGAATGCGCTGTGAGGGAGAAGACAGCAAGCTACTGACATTGTGAATGTCCGAGGAGTTAATAAGTGCCTCACTTTACAGTAAAGGAAAGGTATAAAGTTTTCCATTGTCCTAGGGATTCGTATTTCCCATTGTCCTTATGGATGAGGGAATCGAGTTGTGAAAGATGAGGTAATCTACTTGAGTCCCCCTAAAAGTAGGGTATTATTCCTATTTTCCCTCTTCCTCAAGCTATCAACAGGATACAGTGGAGCCTCACATAACCCCCTTTAGCACAGAGAAATGTACACCTAATGCCCGGACTAAATCTAAATTATTCTATACATTGATTATAAAGTTACTTACGAGTCGGAATGGTCGGGCATAATGAGTGTAGCCCAGTGCTCTCTCTCCTTAACAGTCGAGCTATTTCTTTCCTTTCAAGAAGCACGAGTGGAACGGTCAAACCGTTAACTCAACAGGTTGAGAAAGAGATTGATCGTCACATACGACATTGCCCCAGAATGATATTAGTCGTTATATACGAGATTAGACTTAGTCCGTTGTTGTTTGATCTTTTACTTAGACAAGTGCTACAACCGTCGAGTTGAGGAGCGAGACTAAGGTCGACCGTTAGGGAGACTAAAGCGGGAGGCTAAAATGAATGCTTTCAGTATGCCGTGAGTGACTTTAAGAAGGTGTTATGCTGGACACATTAAGGACTAAATTCATCCAGGTCCTGGTAGTTTACACGGGAAAGCTTTCAGGCTTACTGCTCTACTGGTATCAAGCAAGACCTAGCCTCTCCAGCTTATTCATTAGGGCGAAGAGGACTAACTAGCTGTTGACAGGAGATGCAGGCAAGGAAGTCACTAGAGAGGTTAAAAAGACATACATAATGTAAATTCCTGGTAGTTCTTGACTGACTGCTATTAGTATGAACTTTCTTTTATGAATGATCTTTCTTTATCTCCACAAAGGGAAGATTCATGAATGAAATCATAGATTAACCAAGACGATTTAAAGAAGAATTACGGCCTAGTCAACAAGCTTCTCAACTTCCTTTTGCTTATACGAGAAAGGCCTAAAAAGAGCCCCGAAAGAGGCGTCTACTTCTGATCTAAAGACGGATTGATAATCACCTATGAGGTAGTTGTTGTGAGGCATAGAACTAACCTTAAGAGGCAGTATGAGACCTATCTCTCGCTCTATCGACGTAGGTGGTTGCTTTTCCACTTTTGAGTCGGACTGCTACAACCGTTTAGCTATAGGAGGGAGTCCAATAAAGGGCAAAGATTTAGAGTAGGACTGCTCTCCACTTTAGGGACAGCCTTTTAGTCCTTGAAAGTGAGTTCTTTTAGTCGAGTTCTTTCCCGCAGCTCTGACCCTTCATCGTACTTTTAGTCAAGCTTAGCCTATCCTAATTAGGATTAGCCTCTTTCCGCTTACAATTTTCAACTGGAAAGTCAAGGCCATCAAACCTCGAACACTAACCTTAAGAGCTTTAACCAGTAGGATGAGTCGGCACTTGCTCTTTTGAGTTAGGTAGTTGCTGTTAGTCCTTTAAAGCCTATGCTCATTTCTATAGTAAGCTGCTACAACCATTGATTAAAGAGAAGGGCCATAAGGAGTGTAGCGAAGTGATTCTCCTAAGAGTGAAAGTGGAACGGGTAGAAGCCTTCTAAAGTAAAGTCAAGTAAACACCCGCTCTAAAGCACTACTTGTCCTATATCGGGGTTTTAGTCTCCCTCCTAAGGCTTACTCCTAGCGACGGTTGTAGCTGCTTACTATAGAAATTCATATAGGCAACAACAACTACTAAGAAATGCCAGGGCCGACTTATTTATTTCTGGGGCATCAACTTTTTTTTTGGGTAAAGGGTTACCCCGGTGATTCTATATATCAACAAACTTAAAAACAAGTAGTGTGGAGAAACCCACACTAGTTCAAACATGGGACATTCCCCATGAGAGTACACCAAGAAACCAAAAAATAACAGCCAAGTACCACTAAAACAGAACCAACTAGACTATAATCTAGAAAAAATAAACACAATGGGTATCAGCCGCCATCATCATCCAAGTTGTTGCTGTAGATTTCCCAAGATTCCAAGAGTCTTCGCACCCTGTTACACTCCTTGAACTTGACTCCAATTAGCTTATAACGAACGGTTTGCAAGATTAAATTGCCCAAGACATCTGGAGGTCTTGTCTGGTTCCTGAACAATCGAGCATTTCGCTCCTGCCACACGAAATAAACAGCAGCAGCAACTATGAGCCTGCTAATAAAATTAATCGCTGATTTAGAATTAGCCTAGCCCCCAACCAGTCAACTATAGCGTCCCATGCTGGGCCTACCGAGTTCATCCCTCCTTTTCCACGAATCTTGATCCAAACTTGAGTAGAATAATTGCATTCAAAAAAAGATGGTTGTGAGAATCAACATTTGCATAGCACAAGAGACAGCACATCATATTCATATTCTTCCTCCTCGAGAACTCCCATTGAAGAATCTTGTCTTGTGTTAAAAGCTTACGACGAATGACAAGCCACATAAAAAACGCATGCTTGGGAATACCTTGAGAGAACCAAACAATTTTAACCCACTCTACCTCCTCTGCCCGACGTCTAAGCGAATGCCAAACCTGATTTGAAGAATGCTCAACTAAATCATTACCATCCTTCCACATAAGCCGATCAGGAGTATTAGGCACAATATGGATACTTTCCAGTTGTATTAAGACTGGAAACATGTCCCTCCACGCCACTGGCCACCTCCAAGTCCCATTAACATGAATCTCCTGAACTGAAGTGTTAAGAGAAAACCCTGCATTTGATATAGTTCTAGGAGTCAGAATGTTACCCAGCGGACCCATTTGACTCCATATATCATACCAAGCTGACGTGTTACTCCCATTACCCATTTTAGACCAAACATACTCTCGAATATAAGGTCTTAGTTGTAATAGTTTCCGCCAACTCGAAGAACTATTCGCCACCGACTTACAAATCCAAAAGCTATTACCTTTGAGCCGGTACGAATGAATCCAAGCCACCCAGAGAGAATCACGTTTAACTAAAATACTCCAGATATGGGAAGTCATGAGAGCTTTATTGACATCTCCAATCCTGCGAATACCTAGCCCCCCTTCATACTTAGGAACACAGATAGCATTCCAAGACACTTTAGCTTTACCCTTATGGAATAAACCATCAGACGACCAAAGAAAATTTCGCATTTTGGCTTCCAGCTCAAGAGTGATACGAGTAGGAAGGATAAACACTGAAGACCAGTAAATATGCATAGAAGAAAGGATAGAACTAATAAGCTGTAACCTGCCCGCAAAAGAAAGAAGCTTATTTTTCCAGTTAGAGATACGCTGGTCCAATCTTTCAACAAGAACACTGCAATCTTTGTACACAAGACCAGAAGATATAAGAGGGACCCCCAAATACTTTACCAGTAACGAACCTTCAACAAACGGCATAAAGGTCAAAATATGGTTTTTGACATGAACAGGCACATTGCAAAAAAAACCCGTGCTTTTTTGGATACTAGGCACTAAACCAGACATATTCGTAAAATTCGAGAGAGAGTTCATGATACACTGAACTGAATTAATGTCACCTCTAGCAAACAGGAACAGGTCATCAGCAAAACACAAGTTAATGATACGTTGCTTCTCACATTTATTGTGAAACTTGAAAGACTTATCAATACTAGTGGCCCGTTGTAAGATGCACGTCAAGATCTCCATAACAAGCGTTAAAAGATAAGGAGATAGGGGGTCACCCTGCCGGAGACCACGCTTACCCTTAAAATAGCCATAGACATTCCCATTAACACATAACGAATATGTAGTTGTCGAAACACACGTCATGATCCACTCCACCATCTGAATTTTGAAACCAAACCCAATCAAAACATTTTTCAGGAAGCACCAATCAACTGTATCATAGGCTTTCTGAATGTCCACTTTAAAAGCACACCGAGGGGGGCCAGAATTACGATGGTAATTGTGCATTAATTCTTGAGTAAGAAGGATGTTGTCTGTAATTTTCCTACCAGGAACAAATGCAGACTGATTTATACTAACAACTTGATGAAGCACATCCTTTATTCGGTCCACAATGATCTTACTCACACACTTGAACAGGACATTACAACAGGCTATAGGCCGAAAATCAGTAACTGTAAGCGGAGAAAGTTTCTTCGGAACAAGGGCAATAAGAGTATGGTTAAGTTGGCCAAGTAATTTACCTGTGTTAAAGAAATCAATGACTGCCAAAGAGACATCATTCCCCACAATCGGCCAGGCAACTTTAAAGAATGCAGCAGTAAAGCCATCCGGGCCCGGGGCCTTGTCATTACCATTAGAAAACATAGCTTTCTTTACTTCTTCTGGCGTAACCGGACGAATCATGTGATCAGCATCAATCGGGTTCACACATTTAGTAAATAAATCAGGAGTAGGATGCATAGATAGTTCATATTGGCACCCCAGAAAGACCTCATAATGTTTAACAAAAGCATCCTGAACCGAATCACCTTCATACACCACTCCATTCATGTCCGACACAACTTGAATTCTGCTTCGATGGTTCCTACTCTTCACGGCTGCATGAAAAAAGGCAGTGTTTGAATCACCGGCTCTCAACCATTCCATCTTAGACGTTTGCTTCAAAAATCTTTCCTCGTCAAGAGAAGCAACCTGAAAATCTGAGTTTAGTTTCGTCTCTAGAGTTCGAAGATTAACATTCATCGGATCCTTATCAATTTTCGCCTGAATTTCATCTAAGCTATCTCGAAGCTCAGCCACCTTTTTATGAAGATTACCCTGAGTAAAAGGTAAAGCACGCAAAGGACTCTTTAAACACTTGAGCTTTTTCACAACCCGGAACTGATGAACCCCATCAACATTCATCTCCCAACCATCCTTGACAATTTTCAGGAATTAAGGTTTGTGGACCAAAAAATTCGCAAATTTAAAAGGCTGACGTTTATTGGGGGCAGCTTTGTTAAAAGTTAAGACACATGGCGAATGATCCGACAACCTGTATGGGTGAAACACAGCCATAGCATTAGGAAAATCAGTAATAAACGAAGTATTACCCATAATGCGATCAATTTTCTTTAGAAGACCCACACCCTTCTTCGGCTTTTGATTCCATGTGAAATGGAAACCCGACTGATTAATAGCCATAACTTCAATCTCCGACACACACGCTTGGAAATCACGCATACCAGTTGAAATAGAGGAATCACCCATAGATTTATCCTCTAGATACAAAGCAGAGTTGAAGTCACCCATAATAAGCCAAGGTTTATCACTAACCATCTGTTTATGCATAGACAAATGGGACCACAAATCTCGACGGGTTATGTAATAGTTAGCTGCATACACCACCGAGCAAAAAACCACTTTTTATCCTCTTTGACAAATAACTGAAGATGCATCACTTGAGAAGTTTGAGACAAAACCATTATGTCAAATATATCCGGGTTCCAACCTATAATGATACGCGTTCCCTTATCACATATGCCTCTATTCGAAGTCCATTCCCAACGAGAGAAAACAGAGCTACATACCTTACTTAGGTTATCAACATCAACATGCGACTCAAGAATTGCACAAAGGCTTAGATTACTATCCTTAACTATCTTCCGAACCTCTTTCTGTTTTAGAGGGCGGTTCAACCCCCTAATATTCCAGAATGCTAGACTAACCATTGGATACCCCCTGAGAAGGAGTGCTTGCCCATTTTTTATTATTATATGGGTTACGAGTACCATCTACCATAAATTCATCCGTTTCATTATAACCTTCAAGAACTTCTTCATCATCCAACACTTGCTGTTCACCACCTCCACCTTTACTAGATTCACCAACTTCCGGATTATCAACACTATTTAGAACAGAAAACGGGTTCTGAGAGACTACCGAGCTTGACGGATCCAATTTATTATTAGTTTCCTTCGGTTTTGGGCCTACCGGCCTATATTCAAATTTCGTTTTTTGTTTGTTAACTGGAAAACCAGGCTTCCGAGCCACTTTCTTAGCTTGAACACCCATATACCCTTCATCATCTACAACCGGCTTCTTGTCGTTTCTTTTATCATGATCAAACAACTTGTTACCATTATTTTGTTTTACCAGCTTCCTAGATTGCTTAGGACAATGATCATCAGCATGGCCAAATACACAACATAGAGAGCACCTATTGGGGATCCATTCATATTCTACATACATGGTCTCCTTAACATACCCATCACCTTGAAGCTCCGGAACGGCCATTGTTATCTCCTCTTTAAGCTTTTTGTCAGCCGACACTTCAATCAAGGCCCATGCATAACTACTCCGACCCCAAGAATCCAGGCACATCGAAGTGGTATAAGAATCAAGCAACTTTGGTTCACCAATCGCTGTAGCAATCAAACTAAGGCCATCCTCTGTATAGGCAGCAAGAGGGACATCATGAATTTTAACCCATAATTGGACTTTCTTCACCTCCGTTTTAACCAGCTTTGTACTAGGCATCCACTCACATAAAAACATAGGTTGACATCTAATGATCCATGGACCCTCATTGAGAACAGACATCATACCCTACCGATCAGCAAACTTGAAAAAGAAAAACCCATTCGCGTTCATCATGGATTTTTGCAGCCCATACTTTTTCCAGTTATTCCTCACAAAATAGTCAACAACCGGGTAAGCGATCCGATCTCCCAAGAAATACCCATACAACGTGTTTGCTAGTTTGTCTGTAACAACCCGAACAGAATCTTTCGGCAAAACCACATCACAATCCTCACGTCGATCTGAACTAGCCAGAGATCTAAAATTAATTTTCCTATTGTTAGCATTTGTGACCGATTCAGCATATGATATAGGTTTGATCACGTTATCACCAGCCACATTTGAAACATCATCACTCTTTTGCTCATGCTGAATAGATACCTCCGAAACTGGAGTTGTAATCTTTATCAACTCATCAATTACATTAATCTTACCTGGCTCAAGATTAGCAGAAGAAATAACCCCCCTCCGCGGCATTAGGGTTTTGCCCTCTGGGGCATCAACTTTCGTTTTTGCTTAGTCAACTTGGCCTCAGAGACCGTTTTTCAACTGTCTGAAAGATCTCCGTTTTGATCCTCTGTCTCAGTCGACTAGCTTTTATGAGAGATCTAAAATCTCCGAAATCTCCCCTCTGTCTCAGAGGACTAGCTTTTTGGGGAGATCTAAAAAAATATCCAAAACCTCCTCGGTAGAGGCCTGATTCTATTCCTTAGCTAATGAGTTTGTTTAACAACCTTCGGTAACTCCTAATTAGCTACATAAAGAAAGATTCTGAACCAATCTTTGAATCAGGCTATCGCCTGCCTAAAAGAAAGGTCTCACTGGAGAAGTTTGACTGAAGGGTCCTAAGAGCAAGGTGCTTAGCCGCTCTCCCTTTGCTAACCGAACACCAACCCGATCTAGCATTCGAAATAGGCTAAGAGCTTTAAGACAACAGGCATACTAACTCGCTAGCCAGCAAGCCAGCAAAGCCCCCGTCTTCATCGACGGCAGAGTATGTCGGGCAAAGAAAGGCGTCTCGCGGTCCTTTTTTTTTTTGGGTAAAGGGTTACCCCGGTGATTCTATTAAAACAACCGCAAATTAAGTACAAGAAGTGTGGATGAATTCCACACTAGTTCATATACAGGACATGCCCCAAATATGTAAGCCAAAAACAAACAAACCTATGACGCCACATAACCTAGCCTACCTTACATCAAGAAAAACTGCTCAGTAGACAAACAAGAACCTAACCAACAAGAACCATCATCCTCCATCATCAAAAATAAAATTGCCACAAACCAGCACCCCTTTAACACGAATCAAAAAGAGACTATCCATTGGCGAGATTTGTGGTAGAGGTGCTCGCCCCTGCTTTTGAAGACAAAGGAAAAGTACCCGAAGTCATAAATTCATTAGTTTCATTATAGACTTCAACAACCTCCTCTTCATCAGAATCAACTATATCATCCCCAGTCGCCTTACTCTTATGACGGGCCATTCCCTTCTCATCCCTTAGAACATCAAATGGGTTTTGGGACACCACACTAGTCGAAGGATCCAACTTTTTAACCCCACCATTCGATTTGAACCCAACCGGCCTGTACTCAAATTTCGGCTTAGCTTTGTTAACATGAAAACCAGGCCTCCTGGCCGCTTTTTTACCATCCACATCCATAAAGCCATCTTCATCCACTACTGGAGTCTTCACCGGACCCTGAGGCTTCTTCCCAATATTCGGTTTCAGAGGTTGAGGCACTACCTTTGGATATTTCCTAGGCTGTCTCGGGCAAGATTCATCAGAATGTCCAAAGACTTTACAATGGGCACACCTAGGAGGACTCCATTCATATTCCACACCCATCTTTTTGGGTAAAGGGTTACCCCGGTGATTTTATATATTCACAACCAAATAAAAACATGTAGCAAGGAAAGGTTCCAAGCTAGATCATAAATGGGACAGCCCCCCATTTATGTAAACCAAACCACAAAACAAACATAACTGAGAAAAACGAATACACAACTAGTCTACAAACTAGCACAAAAGCCCGCATCTAACTATCTAGCTGAAAACTTGAATGAACCCCCATGTCATAGTCAATCCCCCCGTATATTCCATTTCTCCAACGTCCTAGCCACTCGAGCCGAATCCTTAAATTTAAGACCCATTAGTCTGTAACGAACTGTAGAAAGAATCTCATGCGCCAGCTTGTCTGGTGGTCTCGCATTATTCTGAAATAACCTGGTATTGCGTTCTTTCCAGATGTAGTAGGCAGCCGCCGCAACTGTGAGCCTGGTAACAATACTCGCAATCGTCTTCGACGCTTTCCTTTGGATCATCTCCGTGAAAACATCACTCCAGTTAGATTGAACATTCTCCATTTCTGCATAAGCACGAATATGGTACCAAACCTGGGTCGAATAATAGCATAAGAAAAAAAGATGGTCATGGGAATCATAATCTTTGTAGCATAAAAGACAGCACATCATATTCATATTTCGCCTCCTTGCATGACTCCATTTAAGAATTTTATCCTGAGTGAGAAGCTTCCTCCGAATAATCAGCCAGAATAGAAAAGCATGTTTAGGGATGCATTGAGAGAACCACACATTCCCGGACCAAGACACTTCCTCCTCTCGAGATCGTATGGTTTGCCACACCACCGAGTTTGAAAAATCCAACATCTTATCTCCCACCTTCCAACAAGTTTTATCTTGCATATCCTCCCGAAGATTGCAAGGGCCAATGTTCGTTAGAGCAGGAGTTCGGTTCATCCATTGTATCGGCCAACCCCACCTCCCATTAATCCAAATATCCGCTACTTTAGATTTTAGGTTAAACCTTCCATTTGCTATCGTTCTTGGAGTGATCATATGGTTTAGAGGACCCTCTTCGCACCATTTATCAAACCAAGCGGAAGTGGATTTGCCATTGCCCAGTTTAGACCACACATACGGTTGAATTAGAGGTCTAACTTGAATTATTTTCCTCCAGCTCCAGCAACTGTTATTTTGAGGCTGACACTCCCATAAGCTTCTGTTTTTAAGCCGATAAGAATTAACCCAAGCGACCCATAAAGATTCTCTATTAGTGATGATGCTCCAAGCATGACCGGCGATCAGGGCATTATTCATCTCTTTGATTCGTCTTACACCCAAACCCCCTTCATATTTAGGCAAACAAACCGTCTTCCAAGAAACTTTAGTATTCCACACCCATCTTCACTTTGATAAAACCCTCACCTTCCAGTTCAGGCACCGCTATAACTATTTCCTCTTTAAATTCGTTCTCAGCTGAAATTTCAATCAAAGCTCTAGCATAACTGCTCCTTCCCCAAGCATCCGTACACATTGAGGAAGTGTACGAATCCAACAATTTCGGCTCACCAATTGCCGTGGCAATCATACTCAAACCATCTTCTGTATAAGCAGCTAAAGGAACATCATGAATTTTAACCCAAACTAGAATCTTTTGAACTTCCTTCTTCTCTAGTCTCGAAGTAGGCGACCACACACTAAGGAAAAGAGGTTGAGAACGAATAATCCAAGGCCCTTCTTTAAGAACATTCATCATACCATCTTTGTCCGCAAACTTGAAAAAGAAAAACCCATTGGCATTCATCATGGACTTTTGTAAACCAAATTTCTTCCAATTATTTCTCACAAAATACTCAACAACCGGGTAGGCCACTCGATCCCCCAAGAAGTACCCATACAGTGTATTTGCTAATCTATCTTGAACTTGCCTAACAGATCCCCGGGTAAGCAACAAATCACAACCATCATGCAATATCAGACTCACAAGAGTTCTGAAGTTTACCTGGTTGTTCTTGAGTGCCACAACTGAATCAGCATAGGACCTAGTCTTCGATGTACTACCCAAATCGGTGCGAAGCTGAGAACTTTCCATGTTATCCGATGCCGTAGAATTTGGCCGCACCTTCTCCACCGGGACTTGGACAGAAGACTTTAACAGTTCATCAATGATGTTAAGTTTCCTGGGTTCCGATTGAACCGTCTGAAACAATCCCCGACGAGGCACCAGTGTATTTCCCTCAACATCAAGTACACGGCTGGCTAAACTCTCAAAAGAGAGTGTAGGTTTCCCACGTTCAACTTGAGGAGAAACCCCATCTGTTATAGCATCATCCATTAGTGAAACCCCACTCAGATGTCGCACATAATCTGAACAGCAACCAGCCAAGAAATCTGTGAATCTGAGTGCGAACCACTGCTTAAATCCGAACCTGAATACAAATCAAGCAGTGATGAAGTACTGACTACCAAAACCCGAACAAAAGAACTGATAGCCAAGACCTTTCGGTACTACGGATGCAAAACCCTAGACTCGAATGAATCAGATAATGATACAAATCGGATAGCCGAACGTGTAGCAATCTGAATTCAGACGATCGAAGACAAAAGAAACCGAAACCCTAAAAAATGAAAACCCTAGTATGATTTCAATTGGTTAGAGACGGCAGAGTAATTCAGGATTCCTTACAAGAAAAGAATCGAACACTCTGGTTGCTAATCAAAATCAATCAAGACCGGATGGATTGAAGAAAACTAGGGTTTCACGATAATCCCCAAAATCGCCCAGAGAAAACTCTCGTTGTTGTTATTCAGGATTCCTTCATGACACCAGAGTTGGATTATACTTTGGACTTGATCAAACTATGGCTCACCTGGAAAGTCCTTTTTCATTTCAATTTTTCATTTTGCCCAGGATAGAAGCAGATGTCCAACGGTGATGGGTTGTGTGTGCTCTATGCAGCACGTGGAAGCCGTCCAACAGTAAGTTGCGGCTTTGTCAGCCCAATACCTTCCTGGCCATGGGAAAATCATAACCACAGATTTCGTAGGACGATTGCCCTATCTCTTAAATTCAAGGGGGAATCACTACGTTTTTGTCGTAGTCGACCTTTCGGATTCAGTAAGATGGCCCTTTTGTACCAGGTCGACGCGCTGGCCGAATTCTGCTTCAAAAATGTACAGGTCTAATGCTGTCTTTATCAAAAAGATGCTGCAATCTTCAATCATCGTTCATCGAGCGCTTTCTCTCATCTGCCTTCTATGTATGCCTTTGTGGTCGTTAACGAGAGCAATCGGCAGACCCAGTCTCTCTTGGAACCCTGAATATGCCAATAATTGTACTAATCCACATATGTCTCTCTCCCGGTACTAGTTGCAGTAATGAGAATTCCCCTATTTATTTGATGAGAAATGCGAAACGAAAAAAGAAAAGATCCCCCGTTAGGTTAGGAATGATATTCCGCTCCCTGCTCCCCTTGTTCAAACAAAGGGTTCTCCCTAAGCTTGGGAATTTATTAGCTAGAGGTACCTAGGGTCCTGTGGGGGTGCCCTAGTGCTAAGGGTCATTCGATTCCTTTCTAGATCTCTGGCCTGCATTCGAGGCTACTCTTTGGATCTCGCCAACCAAGGCTTGGTTAGTATCATTGTGCTTAGCAACTATGGGCTCAAGGGTGACTATGACTTATCTGGCCACTTGTTTGGCCATCGGTGCCACTCTAGCTGACAAGGACTGGTTTCTATGTACGAGAACTCTATCAACCTCTCGATGTGTCATGGCCATAAATTCTGCTCGAGTGACCAGAGCTACTTCATTATCTGCTGGTACTTCCTGATTCGAAGACAGACTCTGGGGATTTCCAGTGTCTTCGAGGGCCTAATCCCCTACTCGAGACGATGAAGGAAGCACTTCGGCATCGGCAGCGGTAGTTACAGGATCATCGGATAGCTATGAAAAGCATCTAGGAAGAAAGGACCGAGCTGATTCTATAGCTGCCTATTTTGTAACGATTCTATCACAACTTATTCTTTCTTCTTCACTTGCAAAGAACCTATTTGATTCAATTGCAGCTCCTTCTATGCTATCAATCCCATTTGTTCACAGCGTCCTCTTCTGGGAAGGAATCGGAAGTCAGGCTTGACTTTCCCCGTTCTTTGTCTTCTAGGCATCGGAGGGGAATGAAATTCCTAATGGTTCTCCGCCTTTTAACCCTTGGCAGGGGAGAAGGTACAAACTTCGCGTCTCTAATGGAACGAACGATGTGAAATGAAGTTCCGCAAGGCACTTAAACAAAAGGTATTACTTAAGGCAAGGAAAGCGCCAAATTGGACTGTCTTCTTTGTAGACTTCTTCTGTCCTGACCTGCTCTGAGCTTCCTGGAAATGGGTATTAAACAAAGGACATAGTCGGATAGGTAAAACCTCTTTTTTCGAGTGAAAGGCCTTATGTTATGAGGGTAAACCTCCTAACCAGGCCACTAAGTGCCAAACTCTCCTCTATAATAAGGGTGGGGTATCCGAATCGACCTCCAACACTGATTCCGGATATCGTGATCTTGGATCCAGGTCTAGGTACTTTTTTTGATTCAGATTCTCTTGGGTACAATACCAAAGCTAAGTATAAGTAGATGAAAACAGCTTGACCAAGAGTTGCTAGAGCGGATTATTCAGCTAAGTCAGTAAAGCCGGAAAAGCCTTGCTCTAAAGGAGCTTGGGGTGAAACCCTTCTATAAAGGGGAGTTTTGTTTGGCAGATCGACTTATAGTTGCTTCGGATGTAGCATTTGATGGGGATCTTTCAGCAGCGGGAAGTTATTTGAATTTTATTATATTAAATAAATAGGTGATCCGCGAACTCTTCTGCTGCTGCTGCAAGACCGAAATTTTAGGTTTTATTCGAAGTTCATATTTTGAGTCTTGGATGTGCTCCCAGGGGAAAGGGCTAAAGCCAATCATTCCGAAGGAGTCTTGCTTCCATTCCCAAGTGTTGGAGTAGGATACTTTGTAGCGCCCAAGGGAATTGGATAAGGAGAAAGTCTCTTACTTTCAAGGTTAGGAGCGGGTGAAGGATGTGATCCGGGGCCGGGGCTGGTCACAAATATCACCTATCGTCGCTGGGGAACTACTCTCCTCTAGTATTAGCATTAGCAACCCCCGCTGAAAGAGTGAATGCCCACTCATATAGATTCTATTTCGTGCTTTGCTATAACCTTCCTCGCTCATTTGACTTTTCTTTGGCCTGGTGGGCATGAAAAAGAAGACTGGAAGAGGTATCAACACCCACATTCATCAATAAGAGTAGGAGTCATATAGGTATAGGTTAGCCTTTCCTTCCTCTGGTCATGTGTAATAGCCGGAGGGTAGAATTCGTATCTGTCTGTCTGCAGTCCTATGTAGGTATGTCCAGTGGTCCAGCCTGTCGGTCAGTTGATAGTTTGATCGAAGCCATGAAGGTACCTTCCTAAACTGAGATTGAAATCTATTTTCAAAGCATTTTTTATCACTTTCTTTTGGAAAGAAAGTATGTTCAAGGAAGTAAATATGACATGGTTGCAGGAGTCTATTCATCGCATATAGACTGCAAGGACATCGTGTGCGGCATAACCATCGAGTTGAAGTCGAGACCTAAAAGATCGAATGGAACAGTACATAGACAAATCAATCTCTTATGAGTGTGAAGGTAGTCCCTTCGTTTCATTACTAAAAATTCAGGTCTTCATCATTAGAAGGGAAGTAGACTACTCAAGAATTTTACACTTCGTCATTGAAATTGAAATTGAATATTGTTAAGAAAAAAGACGGAATGAATGTTTATCTTTACTAGGAACTTGAGTAAGGAGTAGATCCTTTTGTTGTTTGGGAGTTTTCTCGACCTTTCTTTATTTAGTGTACCTACTTGAGCCGGATGAGGGGAAATTTTCACGTATGGAGCACTGAGTTACTTACGGAATCTCAAATCTCTCTTGCTTCTTCAGCTTGTTCCTGTTCGTCTATTCGGGACGGGGCAGGCAGCCCACATACATGAAGAGAAGAATAGAGAGGGGGTTATCCTGCTTAAACTTGGGAAGTTTACTACTGGAAATTGGGAAGGGTTATAAGTAGGCCATTTGCTATTGCTATAAGGGCTGCTCGCCTTTATACGGCTTGGCTTCGCTATCGCTTCTATGTAGTGTAGTGGTCGACCTAAAAAGTCATATTCCTTCCATGCCTATTATCCAGTGCTAGAAGCTTCACCAGAAGCAAGCAAGACGAGGTCGCTCTGCTTCGTAGACAAGGCTCGTTCCGTACTTTACTTACGAGCTCGTGTAGTACTCGCCCCTATCTCTTCTCTAAAGGGGCGCACACTCGTTGTCTACTAAATGAGCTCACGAAGCGATCTGGGAGCGAAGCCTTAAATTGAGTTGCTTCCCCCCTTTTCTTTTCCCTCACCCTACTCTTTCATTTCCGCTTAAGCTTCCCCGGTTTGGGGGATTAATTAATTGGATACCCGAGAACCATAATCTTTCCTAGGAACAGCTTCTACGACGATAGATAGGGGTCAGCTTTGTTTGGCATCTATACCCCCTGCCCTCCAAACAGTATGGGAGCCTTTCAGCTCGTACTGCTCACACTCCTAGATCTTCACGGCACCTCCTCCACCATAATGTGAGCTGGGAGCAGCTCCGAAAGAAAAGCGAGGCCTACTTAAATAAGTAATGAGCTTTCAACAACGTTAACAACACTACGAAAAAAGTAAACTATGGTTGCCCACTGATCTGATCAAAGGTGAAATCCAACCCCTTCTCTACTCCTTTCCTGACCCTTTCTAAGCTCTTGAATCCTGCCCTGCGCCTCTCTAGGCTTCGCTCTCGCTCATGACTGGTATATGGATCTCTCTATGTAGTGATCGGCCTTCTAGAAGCTTCGCCAGAAGCGACTAGTCGCTTCCCGAATGCCCCTTTCCTTCGCTACTAGGAGAGTCGCTAGCTTGCTTGCATTCTATTCTATAAGCGGAGCAACTTGTCGAGTCTACGAAGCTTCATAGTTGCTCCCCCCCCCTTTTTTCTTTTGCCCCGCCATGCCACTAGATCCATAATGACCGGCGAGTCGGAACATGTATGAATATAACCACGCGGAGCGCCGTACCGGCCTATCGAAGCGAAGAAAGAGATCATTGAGCCTATTTAGCCGAGCTAAGGTTTGGAACCTTTATAAATAAGATATCTATCTATATATAAAATAATAAGCTAAGGGGGATGGGAATCGCAAGAATTGAAAAGTCCTCCATTGAATGGGATGAGAAAGACAGGTTCGGAAATGGCCGGATTAGCAGGAGGAAGGCCGGCCCCACCCTGAAACAAAGGTGTACATACATAAATAAAGTGACTGGTTATGCCCTTAATAGGCCTCCTTCCCATCTATCTTGACCGGGAAGAGGGGGAGGCTCTTGCGGAAGCCCTGCCCCCCTTCTCTATTCTATTTTGAGGATCCGGCTTTCCGGACTCGTAAAAGACAGCTAGGAACAAGAATAGGGTCAGTAGTCTCTGCCGTTGCAGGTCCTTCTCCTTCCGCTGAGATGGCCCTCTTTTTTGTTTTGTTTGTTCACCGCGACACAAAATCATGAAGAAGCTGGAATAACTCAGAAAGAGAGTGGCGCCTAGCCGTTGAGAGCGTCTGTTGTCTTTGTAGAGGAACAGTACGATCTTGGACTGGCCCCCTTCGCATGACCTAGAAAGAAAAAGAAGTCCGTGCTACTATTAGGCCTCTAAACTCCTCCCTCAGGACACTGTTGCGTTGCCCATGGGGACGGGCTAGCCTCGACTTCCATAGGTCCTTGGTTCGACCTCCTAATGAGAATTGAGGTCCTTGCGCGGGCGTCTCATCCCTAAGACTTGTTTGCTCTGTATGGAGTGCCCCGTGGTTCCTCGAGTGCCAGCCGCATAGAGGAATGCCATCAACTAGGGCGCTATTGGCCACTAACCACTCGCTCGTCGGACGCTCGGGCTCCGCGTTTCAAGTTCGTTATCCTAACCGTATCCTCTGCTCCACCGGGAGCCTGACCCCTTCTTCTATCTTATCTACTGCCTTGCTCCTCGGCTCCATACTGCTCCAGCCGCTCGCTGTAATAGCTTGCTTCTCGGGTGGCTCGCACCCTGGGTGGTGCGGCTGAGCCAGAGTGGGCTTAGCAGTCGGCCTATCTTTCCGGGCGCATGCATAAAGGCATGATTAGTTCCACAAATCTCACTGCACTGACCATAGTAAACTCCTTCTCGTTGTACCGAAATAGAGGTTTGATTTAAACGACCAGGTACAACATCACATTTTACTCCTGAGGAAGGTACAGCCCAACTATGAAGTACATCAGCAGATGTTACAATAATACGTAGATGACTTTTGGCTGGTACAACCACTCGATTGTCCACTTCTAATAAACGTAATTGACCCAATTCTAGATCATCTTCTGGAATCGTATAACTGTCAAAAGTGAGTGACTGTTCATCCCCCTAAACTGTACTTGCAACTTTCCCCGCAAAAAGCTCTCCACGCCTACTCTTAGAAAGAAGACTCTTTTCTTTAGTTAGTACCGACCGTAAGACCCTTTATGAGTAAGGGGAATCGAAGGCCGAGGAAAGTTTATTGGCAACAGGGAACCCTTTCTCACCCAGTCCTACCTACCCTATGTATTCGAGGGGGGGGGGGGCTGGAACCGAAAAAGACCTGGTTCCACACATATGAGACAGGCAGAAGGTATGGGACGACCAGTTCGCCATGGAAAGCGAATTCGATCCTAAATTCGTCTTCTTTGTTCGATAAATGCGCAGTGGAAAGGGATGCTAGTCGGCTCGGAGAAGTTGTAGGCCCCAATAAAAAAGATCAAGAATGATTCCTCACCTATCCTGTCAGGGGCCCAGTTGAACGCTCGAGTATAGATTCCTTATGCTCATCGGCCGGGGCCGGCCGGCCCGTAGATCTGGATCCATCCATAGACCTGACCTGATATCGTTTGTCCAAAAAGAAAAAAGTAGGTTTCTAGTAGTAGTTCATGAGACCTCGAATTCCCACGTTCCAACTTGCATTATGCCAACAAGTCCCACCCCCAACTCTAGCTGAGAAGTTGAGTCACCCTTCTTCTTTTTTTTTCAGAAAAAGAATCGAATAAAGAAAGAGATAGTCTATATCCTGTATCGATCATAGGATCACTCTATGAATAGGTAAATTCTCTGTGACCTCCCACCGTTCACGACATCCCTTGCTTCTCGCTGCGAACGGCTCCTCGATGGAAGAGTAGAAGCGCTGGTCCCCTTCGGTCAAGTTGCTTGTACCTGCTGTTACCTACCGTAGGACCTCCGTCCCCGAAGCGAAGAAAGAGGAGCAGGAACAAGAGGTTGTCCTCTCCCGGCCCAGTAGTTCCGCAACTACTACCGTGGTTGTTACCAACGGGGATCCCCCATTCTGAAAGGTTACTGGGCCAGCCGTTAGGTCCAAAGTTGTATGCCATAGCTATGGTGCCGATAGATTCACAACTTCAGTGCCGTTATCGGACATTTCAGGCTGAGCATCTATTTCTCGTATATCGCTCCACACCGAGAAGAGGGATGTGTACCTCTAGCAACAACAAGATGGAACCATAGGCTTCTATGCTGGGAGCATTTCGGGGGTATAGGTCTAACCATCTCAACTCCCCGTTTCTAGCATGCTATAGTTATTTAAGTATCTCGACGGCGGGAATGGGAGATTACCGGTAAGCCAGATGCTTCGCGAACCATATTCTTAAGGCATTTCGTTGCACTTAAATCACCCTCGTGAAGAGGCGCACTCCGATACCATTGATGTCCAATAGCTTTGATAGTAATGGCTGGATTTACTACTACCTCGTCCATTGAGTATAAGAGAGCAAATGATGGTATAGCAATGAACATCGGGATGATACTAGGAAATATGGTCCGAAGAATCTCGATAGTAGTTCCATGAACAATCCTTTGCGGGATTGGATTTTTTTTCTTTTTGGAAATGCCATAAAGCGCGAACCAAGATCTGTGAGACGAAAACCAAAATAAGAATGAGGAAGAAAAAGATATCGTGATGTAAGTCTATTATTCCTTGCATCATAGGTGTTGCTGCGTCTTGAGATCCTAATTGCCATGGTTCCGCTGCATCACAAGGAGCAATTGTGAGAAATAGCCATTCTAGAACAATCATTTGATCTGTTTCATTCTTTGACTGCTCTGCTCCCCCAAAAAAAATGGAGAGACTTGTTCTTGCTCTTCCAATTCAGGAAGACTTATTTCGCCGGTTGGTCCAACCAAGAAAGACATGGGAATTTTGGGCATCAGATTCTTCTTCTTCTTCTCTTACTTACGATATTTCGAGTTGGATGAACAGATCGCTCCTAAAGGTTTAATAAGACATTAGATTCTCATTCATCAATAACTCGACTTCCAGCTTCTCACATGGAAGGGTCCGGTCCGGAAGAAGACGAAAAGGAGTTCACCTCAAATCAAGGCAACGCGCACTCAATCCATCTATCCTGTCTGATTGAGAAAGTCTTTAGGTTCCAGAGTTCTGACCTATAAAGGAGTGAAACCGCTTCCAAAGACTCAGCGATAGGGTAGGGCGTAGTGACTACTCAGATGAAAGCTTCGGAGGAAGCATGGTGTTAAACGAGGTCGGTGAAGCATACCTTCCATCCAGTGCTATGTTTGCAAGAGAAGGTGTGATCGTAGGAGCTCAACCTGTTGCCGGTGGTTTGAGACATAACCGCTGCTAGGGGAATAAAAGGTTTGGTCCTATCCGCTTTTAGAGTGATCGCAGACTTAAGTAGGTCCCTGAGACTCCTCGCATCACAGCCTGCTCTTATACAATTCCAAAGCATTCTTTTCATAGGCAGACTAACTACTGGATACAAGATAGGGTATACTGGTTCTAAGCCTACCTTTTCTTTTCCTTACTCGCTGACAACCTTGCTTACTTTGAACTTTTTCTTAAGCTTGGCAGACTAGCTCCTAACTTCCTTGATAGAGCGATGAGCTTACTTAAATAGAGTTTTATCCTCAGGAATTACTTAAAAGAGAACCTTGCACCAGAACGAGGGTCGATGTAATTGAGCTCTTACTTCGGGATAGCTGCTTTAGAACCTAACCTTGTTTTGACTTCTAGGGTTTGCTGGTTCTAAAACCTGTCTCCCCCTTTTTTGAGGAAGTAAGGAAGTGGATAAACCTTATAACCCTGTAGGAGTAGGAGCCAGCTAATCCTTCTATCAGTCTAACCCCGCGAGCAAGGAAACTAGCTAAGCAAGTCATTCTAGGTCAGGAAGGGCAGAAGAAGAATTGAATAAAGTAAGGAAGTCCCGGGGCTGGTGCTATAGTAAACTGCCACAGGTACTAGGAGTAAGCCTGCAAGTAGTATTTATTAAGTTAAGCAGTAAGCCCTAGAGCTCGAGATTGTAAGTTTCAGATACTAGTTTACAAATCGTATAAGCCGACTGTCTTTTGGTAAACTTATGTGCCCTCATCTCTCCTTTCTACTTGACGGCTGGCCCCCCTCCTAGTCTCCTACAAGCGCCTAATTGAGACGAATTCTCTGTAGGGTTGTCTCTGATCTGGTTTTTTGCTGCTGGCTTAAGGTATACTACTACGGTGTAGGGTGTCTCGATTAGCGTGGTTCTTTGCTGTGTCTGCTAGGTAACCCGAGATGGGTGATTCTGAAGATAGCAAGTTTCCGAACTAGGTTTCCTAACACAGAACTCCAGTGACAAAGCATGTCTCCTTCTATCTGACCGGTGTCATTTTTATGTTCCCCATGGCTTTTTTCATTAGCTTTTCCGAGAGCTTTTCCCGTCACATGGAATTGTTGACCCTTTTATCTGGATGGGCGTATTTTGCCGTCTCTCATTGCGGTTCTGATCATTGGCTGTAACCTTTCTATTTCCTAGTTTCCAGGGTCAACAACCCACAATATCACCACGCACCCTACAAGGGAGAGAAGCAAGCCCGATTCACTAGCCTAGCCCGGGTACATCACTTCCTATAGTGGAATTGAAGGAAAGCGGCAACTAATTGAATGAGTTATGCCGCACATGATTCATCTTCAACCGAGATTACATCACATCAATGAAGGAATGCAAGTAAGATCAGAAAGTCCATCATTAAGGCAAAGAATGCAATATCTTCGATTAAAAATTTACGATAGAATGTCAAAGGTATTAACCTTATACCTAATAGACAGTCCTGCTACAGGTTCACTTCTGTTATTGGAATGCCTCTTTGTCATAGAAAGAGAGGCCTATGAAAGGGGACTTTTTAAAAGGGAAGCCTATATCTACCGACCCTACTTCACTTCCAACTAGTGCATTGCCTCTTTATTAATGAAATGGAATTGGTAATCGCACATATGAGACTTCTTGTTCCTTCTTGCTTAACGTAAGGCTTGCTGATATTAAGAAGGTATCGGTAGTAATAAGGATGGTGCTCTGGGCGATTTTGGCGATCTGGTGAAACCCTAGACGATTCAACCAATCCTTGATCTCGATTGATCTTGGTTAGTATCTAAGGAATTCGATTTCTTCTCTGGTAAGAAATCCTTAATCGTTCTTTAGGTTCTAATCACTTGAAGTCAGATTAGGGTTCGAGTTCTAGGGTTCTGTTTTTTGGGGTGAGCGGCTGTTTCATTAATCTGCTTTGATTAAGGTTTCGGTAGTCTCATTCCAATTGTTGCTGATTGATTTGCGTTCACTTGTTGATTTTACTGATTGAATCGTGGCCTGTGATTACACTCTGTGTTACATCAGATTAGGGTTGCACAAACATCTACGTAGACGGGGGTGCGGCTGTTTCCTTATTAATTTAGGGTTTCGGCAGTTCTCTTCCTAGTCACTTTTGATTGCTGTTTCGGTTCTAATCAGGTTAGGGCTTGTTCTTACGTTGGTGATTGCTTCTGAATGGATGATGGTAAAAGTGATACGGCTGCTCATCAGGAGGATAACGGCAAATCCTTTTATTCCTTTGAAGGTTTATCGAGCCGTGTAATTGATGTGGACGGTAACACGTGGAAGCCACGTAGGGGAATAGTCCAGGCACCGCAGATTGTTCACACAAAAACGAATATTATTGATGAACTGTTGAAGGTGTCTAGTCCAGTTCCGGTGGAGAATGTGCCGGCTGATTTGAGGGGTTCGGATAATCTGGAAGGTTGGGCAGGGTCTCAAGGGAACCAAAGTGATCGAAATAGTAATTCTAAGCCAATGTCTTATGCAGATTCAGTTTTAGCAGCCAAGTCTGTTAAGGTAAACTTCAGGTTTCTTGCAAGCACTGATTCGCATGAGGGCTGTGATGTGGTGTTGCCTCGAGACTCTGTTAGAGTAGTTCAAGAAAAGCTAGCAAACACTCTTTATGGTTACTTCCTAGGGGACCGAGTTGCGTACCCGGTGGTGGATTATTTTGTGCGGACAAACTGGAAGAAGTATGGATTGCAAAAATCCATGATGAATGCTAATGGATTCTTCTTTTTCAAGTTTGCTGATAAAGACGGGATGACGAATGTGCTGAAAGAAGGACCTTGGATTATTCGAGGTCAGCCTATATTTCTAAATATTTGGTCACCCACTTCGAAACTGGAAAAGAAGGAGGTTAAGAAATTGCAACTATGGGTCAAAATCCATGATGTTCCGATTGCTGCGTATACGGAGGATGGATTAAGTATGATAGCTACGGCTATTGGTGATCCGAAGATGTTGGACTCGTACACTTCATCCATGTGTATAGATACTTGGGGAAGAAGTAGTTATGCTAGAGCGTTAATAGAAATCTCAGCCGATAATGATTTTAAGGAGGAGATAGTTATAGCGGTTCCTGACCTTGAAGGTGAGGGCTTTGTCAAACAGAAACTGTATGTGGAGTATGAATGGAGTCCTTATAGGTGTGCTCATTGTAAAGTGTTTGGGCATTCTGATGATACTTGCCCGAAGCAGACTAGGAGGGAGCCTAAGGAGCCGGTCAACATTCAGAATCAATATGAAAGGAATGCTAGGCAACAAGTGAAACAGCCGGTAGTAGACAAGGATGGGTTTATAGATGTGGTTCGTAAGAAAACGGCTAGGAAAGCAGGTTTTCTTGTAAACAAGCAGAAACAGAAGTTTGAGTATAGGCCGATTGGTCCCAAACCTCTTGGGGGACCAATACATCGGCTCAGCAATCGAATATCTTATCTAAGAACTCTTTCGGTGTTTTACGGGATAAGGGTCTTCATATGGGTCAGACTAGTGGTGAGACTCATAATGATCAGCAAGACTCGGATGATGAGGAGGTCATAGAAGTATACAATGAAACAAATAGATTTATGACCTCATCGTCTACAAGAGTAGGAGCTAGCACATCTTCCTTAAAGTTATTCAATGGATAGATTGTCTCGGGGTCGTCTGAAGGGGCTGCCGGTTCACGGCAACTTTATTTTTGATGATGGAGGATGATGTTTGATTTTGTTTTATTTTTGTCAGTCTACTAGATAGTCATCTTTGATATTTAGTAGGCTAGGTTATGTGATGGTTTAGGTTCTTTGTTGGTTTGGTTTTACATATATGGGGCATGTCCTATATATGAACTAGTGTGGAACTCTTCCTCACTACTTGTACTTATTTGCGGTTGTTTTTATAATAGAATCACCGGGGTAACCCTTTACCCAAAAAAAACGTAAGGCTTGCTGCTACCTTCCCTTCCTTCTCTGTTAGGGTGGGAAAAAGACCGGCTCTCTAGTTCTGTCATGGAAGGGGGGCAAGGTGCTGACCGATGTTGATTAGGAAGCTGCTCCTCTTTACAAGAAGTGAGGCAGCGAAGCAGAAGGGAACTAAGATTAGATGGAAGAGGAATCCCAATGGCTGCACGAAAAGCAACTGTAAAAGTCGCTGCAATTGGCTCGCACAAGTTCGGAAGGTTTGGTGTGAGGGGAACTAATGCTACTAGTCTCGAATATGGCTCAGAGTACTGCCTCGCTTAGTCCAGCTGAGCTCTACTATTAACTAATGAGACTTACATAGAGTACAAGTACCAAATACAGAAAAAAAGAGTTTTTGCGAGTAAGTGCGAAAGCTTTTGCATCTTGTTTTCCGTCTACTAATTTGAGCTCTTCCTGCCGATCAGTGCGACTCCAAAATCCACATACAGAGAAAGCTGATGTGCCCTTTTTAGCGCAGTTGCAATATCAATAGTTAGAGCGTAGTTGCAAAGCTTTCTTTCGTGAGCTAGCGCGGACTAAGAGCTCTATGCCATCTATGGAATAGCAGCCTGCTTGATTGACTGCTTGAAAGTTTAATCTAGGAAGGCAGGATATTGGGAAAAATCCCACATATGGTTAACTGCTTTAGGAGTGCCAGCTCCGGGCTAGAGAAAAGAGAGCCTATTACTGAAGCTGTGAAAAAGAATTGCTAGCGAAAGTGTTCTTTTTTTAGTCACCGATAAAGAAAGTAGCAAGGCTTCCTGGTGGTATGAAAGAAAGAGATCTTAGTGTCTTAACCAGAGACCTAACCTAGAATGACTCTTACTCGGTCGGAGGAAGAAAGACGAATGAATGCCGAAGAACTCAGAGTTGGACTGACCCGAGCTTCTCTTCAAGGTGTGGTAAGGTTTCTTATTGGAAGAGCGTTGAGGCTACTTTCTACTGGTTATCTCATAGGACTACGCGAACACTGCCTTGTTACTGTCACTGAATGCCATACTATCAGGCGAGATGAAGCAAGCAAGAGAAGAGTTTCGAAAAGCTATTGATCCAGTTTTTTACCTAGAAAGATAGTAATAGAAAGAAAATAGACTGTGATGCCATATAGTGAACAAAAGGCATAATAATGTTTAGTTAATAGGCTGATCACCACTGCCTGAGTCTGATAGAATGCGTTCTTTGATACTTGTTGCCAATCAACGATTGATCTATGGGGTCAGAAAACGATGTTCAAAATCGTTTCTCTGTCCTCGGGAAAAACATATTAATAAGAAGGCAATGTATCCAGCTATACGAAAGCGGTTAGTTATGGCAGGAGAGACAGGGTTATGCGCTGTCCCACCATTATGTGGTGTGGTTAGCTGCGGAACTATCGGGCTTCAAAGGGTGTTTTCGTGAGTATGCGATTCTTGGGGATGATGTGGTGATTGCACACCTTCAGGTGGTTCAATTGTATGAGAAACTTTTGGGGATGATGGGACTTTCTATATCCAAGGAGAATAGTTGAATTTCTCACTCTGGAGCTTTAGAATTCGCAAAGAAATTTTGGGTTAAGTCTGTTCAAGAAGACTTATCTACAGTGTCTATGCGATCCCTCCTTACAGTTCGGTCGACTCTAGGCCTTTCTTTTACAGGACTTCTTCCAACAGACTTGCCAGTGACCGGTCCCTTCCATTCCTTTGTTCTATTACCTTCGATATCACATCCAAGATTCCTCTGTCTGTTTTGTGTTGAATTGGTTGAGTCCAGCTATCGACGCAGGGGAAAGGGAAGCAAGTAAGCCATAGAGTCAGGCATAAAGCTAGGCCAGCTGGGGTAAGTGGCCCAGGAAGCTACTGTTACCTGTGGAGTTGAGACTGCTTATCGGGAATCCGCCGTGGGAATAAAGGAAGACTGCTTTTTTTTATTGGGACCAGTTGCGCTTACCTTGCTTAGCCATTGAAGAACAGACCCCTTTTATTAACAAGATTTTTTACTCATACACATTGCGATTGTGTCTCCTAATCGAAATTTCAGTTAAGGTTTGTGGTGAAACAGTCTTTACCTATGGTTTCGTGACCCTAGTACTCATCGCGGTCGGTTTCATTATTTAGAATTCCCATAGGAATTGGAAACTAATCCGATAAAGATTGGAATCTAACAAAAAGTTAGGAGTTAGTATGGGTTGTGCCTTTGGATGGTTGGGCATTAAAATTAGTCCTTGGAATAAACCGGAAGGAAAGGATCGACCAAAGGAGTAGCTATTGAGGTGTGGAATGTGCTGGTAAGGGCGAGTCCGGATGTAGTCTTCATTAGTTTTTTGTCTGAGGAGGAACCGGGTTACCAAAACTCACGACATTAAGAATGTGGTAGTTCTTTGAATGCAAGAGGTGTTGGTTCGAATCCAACTCGTGAGAAGGAATCCATGCATAAAGCAAAGGCATTAGGAAGAGGGGCGTAGCAAGAAATCCTTTAACAGCAGCAAAGACTTCGGAATGGAAACCTTATCTTAATAGGAAGTGGACAAGAATCATCGCTCCAAGAGAAGCAGACAATAGCCACTATCCCTGATTCCATGCAAGTGCTATAATCCGATCTGACTCCTCACGCTGGCAAGGAAAGAAATGACATAAAGGGAGGTCCTAACTGAATGAATTGAGGTTGAGTAAAAGCCATTCACTTGAGAACATTCTACCATTGGAATTCGATCTGGGATTGGGATCTTAGGGCACTGAGAACCTACTGTATAGTACATTCAAGAGTACTCCTCATAAAAAAATGTACAGAATAAAAGGCACACCCTATTCAAGGCCATGATGGTCACTCTCCCCGCGCTCTACTACAGGAAAGCTAGCCTGGTTGATCCACTACACGCTAAGAAGCAAGTCTCGACTAACTAAGTAAATCCGGGTTAGACTGAAAGTGACCATAAATTGAAATCTTCTTTCACAGACTAGCAATAGTTAAAAAGAGCGAAGCATAGCCGTGTTTAAGCCGAAGTGATTCCCGTGTTTACTGAGCTATATCTCTATCTATTAGTTAGCCTGCTTAAAGAGTTTAGACTCACGATACCGAGAAAGCAAGCCGATCATAGACGGAGGTTTAAGCTTGAAGTGAAATGTCTGACCTAAGGTGAATCAGATGTTCGAAGGAGACTGTTCATGAACATGGATTGTTGGTATACTTGCACAATAGATTTCTCTATAAGCCTACAAGCTTAACTTTGGCTTAGCTTCCAACTAAGGCTAAGGGCATGGCATGTTCCCAAGCTAACTCTTGATAACCTCTGTTCACGCTCACGATGTTACTAGCACGGCTCAGCTTCTTTCCATGCTAAGCGAACTAAGCACAGGAGAAGCCTATAGGAAAGGAGATCTTGCTCTTTCCTTTTACCGGTCGGGATGTCACACCCTGACCACGTAAAACAACAAGACGTGGCAGAAACGTCGGGGAGTGTTGTAACAGAATCATTGTCTCGTAACCATGGAATAAATAAATTTGGTTTTATTGAATAAATGAATGCATTGTTTTAATACAATCAAATAAGTACAACTAAGATCTTCCAAGTTTTAAAGTTGTTAAGGCACGAGTCCATCCTAAGTGTAGCGTATATCAACACTAATCACAAGACAGCACCTGAAACATGTGTAAAAATAGGTACGTCAGCATAAAAATGCCTGTGAGATACATAGGTTTTATGAAAGTAGGATTCATGACTTATAAGTTTAAAGAAAAAGAATGTTTTAAGAGAAGTAGTCATGATCCTTGTAAATCGTTTTGGGTAAAGGGTTACCCCGGTGATTCTATTAAAACAAACCGCAAATAAGAACAAGTAGTGAGGATGAGTTCCACACTAGTTCATATACAGGACATGCCCCATATATGCAAACAAGAAAATAAACAATGTATCAATGACACCACAAAACCTAGCATACTTTACATCAAGAAAAAATAAAGTAGACAAGCAATTGACACCAAAACAAAAAACCCTCAACCTCCATCATCAAAGACAAAATAATCACAAGCTATCCTCCCCTTAACACGAACCAAAAACCGTCTATCCTTTATAGAACTTTGAGGAAGATGTGCTCGGCCCTGCTTTCGACGATGAAGAACGTGTACCTGAAATCATAAAATCGTTAGTTTCATTATAGACTTCAACAACTTCCTCATCATCCGAATCCTGCTCGCCACTCGCCTGCGTAGCCTTCTTCTCCCCTCGACCCACAGTGGTACCTCCCTGATTACCATCATCATCCTTAAGGACATCAAATGGGTTAGATGTTGAAACCTGGTTCGAACTCCTTAAGGGTTGTTTTGGTTTAGGTTTGATAATTGGTCTGTAAACCAACTTAGGTTTCTGATTTTTCATGTGGAGGCCTTGGTTGTTAGCTTTTTTCTTTTTGTCACCCACAACCTGAAAGTCATCACTCTTCTTTCCATCTTGCCCATTCGAAACAACCTGAGGGTTCTTTGGGCATGAGCTATCTTCATGACCAAACACACAACAAGAAGTACACCTTAGAGGCTCCCAATCATATTCAATTTTTACCTCCACCTTTGAATACCCATTACCATCTAATGATGGAAATGCAACAGTAACACTCCTCTTTAAATCCGCCCCCGCCTGAATCTCAATAAGCACTCTAGCATAACTGCTTCTACCCCAAGAGTCAGCACACATCGTGGCAGCATACGAATCCAACATCTTAGGCTTCCCTATCTTAGAGGCAAGCAAACTAAGACCATCCTCAGTATATGCCGTTAACGGCACATCGTGCATCTTTACCCACACTAGAATAGCTTTAATATCCTCTTTCTCCAGTTTGATAGAGGCTGACCACTCCTTCAAAATAATTGGAACATTTCTTATCAACCATGGCCCATCCTCTAACATTTTATCCATCCCTTCCTTAGTTTTGAACTTGAAGAAAAAGAATCCGTTCGCATTCATCATCAATCTAACCAGACCATACTTAACCCAGTTGTTCTTAGCAAAATAATCCACCACAGGAAACGCTAGCCGTTTACCCAAGAAATACCCATATAGAGTGTTTGCATACCTGTCCGTGACTTGTTTAACCGAAGACAACGGAATAACCACATCAGCTCCATCCACAACCTCGGAAGACTCCATCTCCCTAAAATTCACCTTCACCTTCTCCTTAGTGTTGTTTACTACATTAGCAAATGAAATTTTCGTCTTCCCTTGACCAGCCAATGCATCAACATCAAGAGCTGAACTAGGCGCATATCTCATGCTAGCTTGATCAATCCCTTCCCTTACAGAATCCCAAGTAGCTGGCCGTAAGTTTTCAGCCTTGATTGGAACTGAAATCTTTGATAATTCACCGATTATGTTAAACTTACAGGGATCAGTTTGAGCCTATTGAACTGTGCCTCGTCGGGGGAACCAAGTATTACCAATCTGTCACACCCCCAAAATCCACCTGCGGAATACCACCGCTTGGAGGCGTGACTGACCAGGATCCAGCCACCAATCATAATGAACACGCAAAATAATAATTTAAGTTTAACCAACACGATTGGTGTCCAAACAAAACATAGTTTAAGTTGCAAGCGGAAGCATAATGTTCAAAACCAAAACATAAGTTTAAACGTTTCAAAGTTTAATATGGCACCCAGCTATCCATGTCCCACAACGACTCTCCCCATGCAAGCTCCAGCTAAGCACCTATAGACCTGCAAAGCATGTAGTAACGAGTCAACAACAAGTTGAGTGAGTTCACAGTTGGGTGTTCGTTTTAAGTTGTTTCAAAAACAGTTTCCTTTAATTGGCATCCTGCCGTGGGGGTTACCCCGTAGTTGAAAACGTGACTTGTTTATTCCTGGTTACTCTGGCAATCCAGCCGTGGGGGCTACCCCTTGTTAGTTATCTGGCATTTCGGTCGTGGGGGCTACCCCGTGTATACACTAGACTCGTTACCATATCGACTGCTGACTGTAGTCATGTTTATGTGCCCTGAACGGTCAATGTCTATCATCATTGATGTGCCTCAGATCCATTAGTTCACGCCCGTCCTCTGCGGCACGGTGTGAGGCTTGTCAGACCTAAATAGCGCTATCTAACTAATGACCCGCTCGCCATTGGCCCGGCGATTATGTCGATATAAAAAGGAGGGACTTCGTGATAGAGTTTTGGTCTAGTACGAGTTATCTGTCCATGAGGACGAGGAATTACATTCCTGAACCAACACTGTCCTACCCAAGGAGGACAAGGAACCCATGTTCCTTAACCCCAATTCCCAACCCCTGGGAATCCTATGCTTTGTAAAGGGTGTGAACTCACCTTGGTTTGCTCGGCAGATACACAGAAAGGTCAAATCGAGCTGATTGTGGTCAACCATGTCCTAGTATGGTTACCACACAAGTCAGACACTAACCAAGTATCGCACATATATTTCTACACGTATACTAGCACGTTGCAAACAAGTGTTTCTCATGGCAGTCTAATCCATAATGCACAACATATACATTCAACAGTAACACATAAAGCCCATATGTTCGGCCTAAATACTTAGGCCTGTAACAGTGTGCAAGTCCAAATCAGTGAGCATGTGTACGTGGTCTCGAGTCGAGACTAGAGATCTCAAGTCGAGACTTGTGTGGTCTCGAGTTATAGCCTATGAGTTCTCGAGTCGCAACTGTGGAGGTCTCGAGTCATGCATGTACTAGTCGAGACTAGACGGTCTCGAGTCGCAACCGGACTCGCAACCGTGGTCTCGAGTTATGCTGCTTGTGTGAGGGTGTTGTGGTCTCGAGTCGAGACTAGAGGTTCTCGACTCGCAATCGCTGAACTCGAGCTGACTTCTTGGTGGTCTCGAGTCGAAACCAGGGGTCTCGACTCCCAGCACCTGCTGATTCTGCACAGTGTACTATCCAATGGAATTCCAATTTCATGATCCTATGTACTTATCCAACCAAAATGCAAAAACATGTTTTCTTGTCTAATTATTAAGCAAAGCAGATCAAACACAGCATATTCAAATATTCAAGACACCTTCAACTCATATTCATGTTGTTCATCATATATTCAACCTATTCATCATGCATATTCAAATATTCATAACATGTTCCTATCATATTCATATAGTTCAACCTTTAAGATTTTCACTCAACTAGAACACATATCATGCAATTTTTGTGTACCAATAATCATGTAAGCATTCATCCTCAATCCGTAAACAACCTTTGTAAACTATCATAACACACATGTTCCATAATATCTAGTATGAATCGGATGTTCAAAACAATTCCAACTATCATTCTTTTACCATTTAGCACATCTTACCATCATATTATCCTACAAAGATTCACATTTCTAGCAAAGGAAATCATGTTCATCATGCCTTCATCTCACATAAAAGTCACAATGCATAATATTACTTAACCAATCATTAGTTAAATGCATTTTCATTACACACAACTAAGAGAAGACACTAACCGAAACCGATTGGGTGCAAGTGTGTGTCCGAGATGGAATGATGGTCGAGCTACACGTCTTCTTCTCCCAAACCGGCTCCAAGAATGCAAGATGTGATGATGTTTTTAGGGTTTTAGTGAGGGAGAGAGAGTGTGTGTGAAAGTGAGTGTGAGTATGAGGGAATGTGGATGATGACATGGGTTTTTATATCAACTTGGTGCACCCTAATGGGTTTCGAGTGGTTTTAGGGGTGCACGGCCCAACCGGCCCAGCTGTTCACTCGAGACCGGGTGGTCTCGAGTCGGGTCCTTGTGTCACGGGTCACATAAATACACGCGTACATACTAGTATAAACTATACTTTATATGTACACATTAATAGCACATAGCACATCAAGATACTCACGAACTTTCGTTTACTAATATATAAACACATAATGTTCAAGCATGTTACATCAATATACAAATGAAGGGTTCTAGATTTCGAGTTGTCACATTATCCCCAAGTTGAAGGAAATTTTGTCCCGAAATTTGGTAAGCACTCACTGAGGAAGCTAGTTAAGTTGTATGGTTTCCTGGTTTTCCTGGGGTGTCACATCCTCCCCCCGTTGATCGGGAATTTCGTCCCGAAATTCCGTAGCTTCAGCCTCAGTAGTGGTTGTACTGGTTGCGAACAGTTGTGGATACTTTTGTTTCATCTGATCTTCGCGTTCCCAGGTGAACTCTGGGCCGCGACGTGAGTTCCAACGAACTCGAACGAGAGGTATTCTAGTGTTCTTGAGGACCTTAACATCCCGGTCCGTGATTTCAACTGGTTCCTCGACGAATCGTAACTGCTCGTCAATAGTGAGTTCCTTCAGAGGAACTATGTGGGTCTCATCTGACAGACACCTCTTCAGATTCGACACGTGGAAAACGTTGTGAACTGCACTGAGTTCTGCTGGTAGGTTCAGTTTGTAGGCCACCTTGCCTATTTTCTCAATGACTTCGAATGGTCCAACGTACCGTGGGTTAAGTTTGCCTCGTTTACCAAAACGAACCACACCCTTCCAGGGTGAAACTTTTAGTAGCACACGCTCCCCAACCTGGAGCTCTAGTGGTTTCCTGCCCTTATCGGCGTAGATTTTCTGACGGTCACGAGCTGCCGCCATTCATTGTCGTATCTGAGCAATTCGTTCTGTTGTGTCTACCACAAGTTCTGGACCAGTAATCTGACTATCCCCCACCTCTGCCCAACAAAGAGGTGACCGGCATTTACGCCCGTACAATGCCTCAAACGGAGCAGCTTTAATGCTGGTGTGGTAGCTGTTATTGTACGAAAATTCCACAAGTGGCAGATGCTTTTCCCAGCTATTGCCAAAGTCGATTACACATGCCCTAAGCATGTCTTCTAGAGTCTGGATGGTGCGTTCAGACTGCCCATCCGTTTGCGGGTGATAAGCTGTGCTCATATCTAAACGTGAGCCAAAGGACTTGTGCATTGCTTGCCACAGTTCTGATGTAAAACGTGCATCTCGATCCGAGATAATAGAGGTGGGCACCCCGTGCCTCGAGACAACCTCCTTAAGATATACGTCTGCTAGAGTGGAGAACTTATCCGTTTCCTTGATAGCCAAGAAGTGAGCAGACTTTGTGAGTCGATCCACAATCACCCAAATAGTATCATTTCCGCGCTGGGATCTAGGCAGGCCAGTGACAAAATCCATGGAAATTTGCTCCCATTTCCATTGTGGTATCTCTGGTTGTTGAAGTAGGCCTGAGGGTTTCTGGTATTCCGTCTTGACTCTCGCACAAGTCAAACACTTGCTGACGTAAGTTGCTATGTGGGCCTTCATGCCAGGCCACCAATACTTAGTTTTGATATCGTGGTACATCTTATCCGAGCCAGGATATATCGAGTAACGAGACTTGTGTGCTTCATCCATCACAAGCCCTCGTAAGTTGCCATAGAGTGGGACCCAAATGCGTCCCGTTACGTAGTAAGCACCGTCTTCCTTTTGTTCTAAGCGTTGCCTTGAGCCACGTAGGGCTTCAGCCCTGATGTTTTCTGGTTTTAATGCCTCTACCTGAGCATCTCGTATCTGAGAAGGAAGACTAGACTGTATAGTGAGTTGTAAAGCTCGTACGCGCTTGGGCGCAATGTCCTTTCGACTAAGGGCATCAGCCACAACATTGGCTTTGCCAGGATGGTACTTGATTGCACATTCGTAATCGTTCAATAACTCGACCCATCGTCGTTGGCGCATGTTTAGCTCCTTCTGTTTGAAGATGTGCTCGAGACTCCTATGATCGGTGTAAATGGTGCACTGGGTACCATACAGGTAATGCCTCCATATCTTAAGCGCAAAAACAACGGCTCCTAGCTCTAAATCGTGTGTAGTGTAGTTCCTTTCATGAACTTTGAGTTGGCGTGAAGCATACGCAATAACTTTATCTCGTTGCATCAATACACAACCAAGACCCTGAATTGATGCGTCGTAGTAAACCACAAAGTCGTCTGTGCCCTCTGGCAATGAAAGGATAGGTGCACTGCAAAGTCTATCCTTTAAGTGCTGAAACGCTAACTCCTGTGCATCTCCCCATCGATAAACAACGCCCTTCTGCGTTAAGGAGGTGAGAGGCTGTGCAATCTTGGAAAAATCCTTAATGAACCTCCTGTAGTAACCTGCCAAACCCAAGAATTGGCGAATTTCCGTTGGTGTACGAGGTGCAGGCCAGTTCTTAATTGAGTCTACCTTGGATGGATCAACATGAATCCCATCCTTGTTCACCACATGGCCTAAGAAATGGACTTCACGAAGCCAGAAGTCGCATTTCAAAAACTTGGCATATAGCTGTTCTGCTCGAAGAAGTTCCAAAATAAGTCGTAGATGCTGCTCGTGTTCCTCCTGACTCTTAGAGTAGATCAGGATGTCGTCTATGAATACAATAATGAACTTGTCCAGGTACGGCTTGCACACTCGGTTCATCAAGTCCATGAAAACCGCAGGTGCGTTTGTCAGCCCAAAAGGCATGACCAAAAACTCATAGTGGCCATATCGAGTTCTAAAGGCTGTCTTGGAGACGTCCTCTTCTCGGACTCTCAGCTGGTGATATCCTGATCTCAGATCAATCTTCGAATAGTAGCTCGACCCTTGCAGCTAGTCGAACAAGTCGTCGATACGTGGAAGAGGATAGCGATTTTTCACGGTCACTTTGTTGAGTTCACGGTAGTCGATGCACATTCTGAAAGTACCGTCTTTCTTTTTCACGAATAGCACTAGAGCTCCCCAGGGCGATGAGCTAGGACGAATAAAACCCTTATCCAAAAGTTCTTGTAGTTGCGTAGAGAGTTCTTCCAACTCTGATGGAGCTAAACGATACGGTGCACGAGCTATAGGCGCAGCTCCAGGAGCTAGTTCAATCTAAAACTCGAACTGGCGATGAGGCGGAAGACCAGGTAGTTCCTCCGGAAATACCTCAGGATAGTCGCGTACAATTGGAAAATCTTCTATCTTCTTCTCTTTCTCCGAGGTGTCAGTAACGAGAGCCAAAATGGCAGTATGGCCCTTTCGCAAGCACTTCTGGGCCTTAAGGAAAGAGATGACGTTCTCAACAGCACCCCTCTTGTCGCCACGAATCATGAGAGGTTCACCACCGGAACCAGGGATACGAACAATCTTCTCGTTGCAAAGAATCTCTGCTCGGTGTTGGGATAACCAATCCATCCCAATGACGACGTCGAAACTACCCAAGACGATAGGGATAAGGTCGATAGAGAAGGTCTGGTTAGCAAGAATAAGTTTACAACCCTTGACTACATGAGCGGCCTCTAAACCCTTACCATTTGCTAGCTCTACAGTGTGCTTGTTGTTCAAAGGTGTTGGAATACGTTTAAGCATTCGACTAACTTCTAGGGACACGTAGCTAGTATCGGCACCCGAATCAAATAAAACTGTAACATAAAAGTCGTCAAGAAGGAACTTACCCGTCACCACGTTGGGATCGTTCCTAGCTTCACCTTGACCAATCACGAACACCCGCCCCCTGGCACCATTGTTGTTGTTGTTGTTCACATTGTTACCATTCCCCTGATTATTGTCGTTGTTGTAGTTGTTCTGGTTCCTGTTCAGTTGGGGACAATCTTTCTTGAAGTGGCCTTCAGCTCCACACTGAAAACACCCTTTGTTGTTACCTTGCTGCTGCTGCTGTCGCTGGTTCTGAGGGGCTTGTTGTTGGCGATTTTGGTTTGCGGGGTACAAGCTTCTGCAATCCTTTGCGGCGTGACCTGGCTTGTTGCATCGATGACAGTTACCCCTGGTACATGGCCCGCTGTGGTGTAGGTTGTAGTGATTGCATTTGGGGTGATTCCCCTTGTACCCACCATGACTTTGACCACCAGATGACTGCTGACTGGGGCTCTTGTAGTCATCAGTCTTTCTCTGCTGAGACTGGGACTGAACAGAAGTCGAACCCTTACTTGAAGCTCCATCCCACTTCCGTTTGTTGTCACTAAGAGCACCTGAAGTAGTTGCAGCACCTATGCGCTTTGGTAACCTGTTCTGCTCCACTGCCTGATCCGTGAGACGGTGAGCCAACTGAACAACCTGCTGGTAGGTGGCGAGGTTTGCTGAAGTCACATGACTTTGGATTTCTGGCACTAAGCCCTTGAGATAAAGTTCAATACGCTTAATAGGAGGGTCCACCATAGTGGGACACAGTAATGCCAGCTCATTCGATCTCTTTGTAAATGCCTCAATTTCGGACCCCGTCATCTTGAGGTTGAAGAACTCGACTTCCAGCTTATGAATGTCATCCCGACTGTAGTATTCTTCCTTGATCATCTCTTTAAAGTTTTCCCATGGGGTGGCGTTGGCAGCAACCAACCCCAGCATTTGGACCTGAGCATTCCACCATGTTAGAGCTAAACCCTCGAGAGTACCGGTAGCATACTTCACCCTGCGCGCCTCAGGGCATTCACACATTTCGAAAACTGACTCGAGCTTCTCAAACCAGTGGAGGAGACCTACAGCTCCTTCAGTGCCGCTAAAAGTAGTGGGTCGGCAGTCCATAAAGGTTTTAAAGGTGCACACAGGTGGCTGAGCATGTTGACCTATTGTGGGTGAAAGAAAAGACAGAGTTTAACACAAAGGTTGGTTCACGAGAGTAGGATCTAAAGATCCTAGAATGAGTTTGGACTGCAGGATATACCTCCTGCGTGTGCAGCTGCAAGTGCCGCAGTAACTCGTTCGTTAATCAGAGCTGTCAACTGGGCTTGAGTCATGTTAACGCGTCCAGACATGATCTTCATATCAAGGGAAACACGAGTGAGAAGGGTTCGTGAAAGTGCGATGACAGAAGGGAGTAAGCACACATGTGTTCTCATACTATAGTTGCTACGTTTATCTAAGCATACCATAAGCATAGTTTTATGAAATCTAGCAAGTAGGTAACAGAACATGAACCATATCACCTAGGTTGTCGAGCCTTGCATGTGGAGAGAAGCGTCGTTGTGGACCGTTAAGCACTGTACAGGTTATAGTCTGGTTTTAACAAAAACGTTTTTCCTTTATTAAAACCAAGTTCACTATAACCAATGGCTCTGATACCAATCTGTCACACCCCCAAAATCCACCTGCGGAATACCACCGCTTGGAGGCGTGACTGACCAGGATCCAGCCACCAATCATAATGAACACGCAAAATAATAATTTAAGTTTAACCAACACGATTGGTGTCCAAACAAAACATAGTTTAAGTTGCAAGCGGAAGCATAATGTTCAAAACCAAAACATAAGTTTAAACGTTTCAAAGTTTAATATGGCACCCAGCTATCCATGTCCCACAACGACTCTCCCCATGCAAGCTCCAGCTAAGCACCTATAGACCTGCAAAGCATGTAGTAACGAGTCAACAACAAGTTGAGTGAGTTCACAGTTGGGTGTTCGTTTTAAGTTGTTTCAAAAACAGTTTCCTTTAATTGGCATCCTGCCGTGGGGGTTACCCCGTAGTTGAAAACGTGACTTGTTTATTCCTGGTTACTCTGGCAATCCAGCCGTGGGGGCTACCCCTTGTTAGTTATCTGGCATTTCGGCCGTGGGGGCTACCCCGTGTATACACTAGACTCGTTACCATATCGACTGCTGACTGTAGTCATGTTTATGTGCCCTGAACTGTCAATGTCTATCATCATTGATGTGCCCCAGATCCATTAGTTCACGCCCGTCCTCTGCGGCACGGTGTGAGGCTTGTCAGACCTAAATAGCGCTATCTAACTAATGACCCGCTCGCCATTGGCCCGACGATTATGTCGATATAAAAAGGAGGGACTTCGTGATAGAGTTTTGGTCTAGTACGAGTTATCTGTCCATGAGGACGAGGAATTACATTCCTGAACCAACACTGTCCTACCCAAGGAGGACGAGGAACCCATGTTCCTTAACCCCAATTCCCAACCCCTGGGAATCCCATGCTTTGTAGAGGGTGTGAACTCACCTTGGTTTGCTCGGCAGATACACAGAAAGGTCAAATCGAGCTGATTGTGGTCAACCACGTCCTAGTATGGTTACCACACAAGTCAGACACTAACCAAGTATCGCACATATATTTCTACACGTATACTAGCACGTTGCAAACAAGTGTTTCTCATGGCAGTCTAATCCACAATGCACAACATATACATTCAACAGTAACACATAAAGCCCATATGTTCGGCCCGAATACTTAGGCCTGTAACAGTGTGCAAGTCCAAATCAGTGAGCATGTGTACGTGGTCTCGAGTCGAGACTAGAGATCTCGAGTCGAGACTTGTGCGGTCTCGAGTTATAGCCTATGAGTTCTCGAGTCGCAACTGTGGAGGTCTCGAGTCATGCATGTACTAGTCGAGACTAGACGGTCTCGAGTCGCAAGCGGACTCGCAACCGCGGTCTCGAGTTATGCTGCTTGTGTGAGGGTGTTGTGGTCTCGAGTCGAGACTAGAGGTTCTCGACTCGCAATCGCTGAACTCGAGCTGACTTCTTGGTGGTCTCGAGTCGAAACCAGGGGTCTCGACTCCCAGCACCTGCTGATTCTGCACAGTGTACTATCCAATGGAATTCCAATTTCATGATCCTATGTACTTATCCAACCAAAATGCAAAAACATGTTTTCTTGTCTAATTATTAAGCAAAGCAGATCAAACACAACATATTTATTCAAGACACCTTCAACTCATATTCATGTTGTTCATCATATATTCAAGCTATTCATCATGCATATTCAAATATTCATAACATGTTCCTATCATATTCATATAGTTCAACCTTTAAGATTTTCACTCAACTAGAACACATATCATGCAATTTTTGTGTACCAATAATCATGTAAGCATTCATCCTCAATCCATAAACAACCTTTGTAAACTATCATAACACACATGTTCCATAATATCTAGTATGAATCGGATGTTCAAAACAATTCCAACTATCATTCTTTTATCATTTAGCACATCTTACCATCATATTATCCTACAAAGATTCACATTTCTAGCAAAGGAAATCATGTTCATCATGCCTTCATCTCACATAAAAGTCACAATGCATAATATTACTTAACCAATCATTAGTTAAATGCATTTTCATTACACACAACTAAGAGAAGACACTAACCGAAACCGATTGGGTGCAAGTGTGTGTCCGAGATGGAATGATGGTCGAGCTACACGTCTTCTTCTCCCAAACCGGCTCCAAGAATGCAAGATGTGATGATGTTTTTAGGGTTTTAGTGAGGGAGAGAGAGTGTGTGTGAAAGTGAGTGTGAGTATGAGGGAATGTGGATGATGACATGGGTTTTTATATCAACTTGGTGCACCCTAATGGGTTTCGAGTGGTTTTAGGGGTGCACGGCCCAACCGGCCCAGCTGTTCACTCGAGACCGGGTGGTCTCGAGTCGGGTCCTTGTGTCACGGGTCACATAAATACACGCGTACATACTAGTATAAACTATACTTTATATGTACACATTAATAGCACATAGCACATCAAGATACTCACGAACTTTCGTTTACTAATATATAAACACATAATGTTCAAGCATGTTACATCAATATACAAATGAAGGGTTCTAGATTTCGAGTTGTCACAACCTTCAACATCAATAACTCGGCTGGCTAAACTATCAAACGAGAAGGTAGGTCTGCCGCCGTCAACATGTGTCTTCTGCTCAAAAGAGGTTGGAGGTTTTCCACCATCATCCGGAGGAAACACCCCATCCGATTTCTGGTCACTCATACGTAACCCTAAACCGAAATCACACAAGAACAGGACTGTTTGAACCTGATTTAGAAACCCTAATTCGTGTTCAGGTTAATCAGCCTTCAAACACCTAAAACGTGAAACCCTAATCAGCCGTCAAAACACCTTACTTGAACCAAAAATGTGAAACCCTAATCAGCCGTCAAAACACCTTACTTGAACCAAGATTATCAGCCGTCAATAATGAAACCCTAATGCTACCAAGAATCTTATTTCAAGCAGAATATAACGAACGGAATCACTCTCTCTAGAAAACCCAAACCAATAACAAACAAGAATCCCAATTAAAGAAGGCAGCCAAAGAAAAAAACGCAAAAAGAATGAAGAAAATCGTAGCCCTAATGTGTAAAAACGGATCAGATGATGATATTACTGTTTTTTTTTTTTTGGGTAAAGGGTTACCCTGGTAAATTTTATAAATAAACAATAAGAACATGGCATGTGCCTGACTTAGCACACACAACTAGACTTGGCATACCAAGACTAGGACAGCAAGAGAAAACAAGACCAGAACAAACGTTCAGACAACAAGAAACACAGCCCAAAACACTACCATAACAAACAGATGCTAATAAAAATGAGGACTAAACAACTTCCTTAGCCTGGATCTTCATCCGATGCCCTACAAAGGATCTGCCACTTTTTAAGAGATCTTTGATAATCAACATCTCCCCTATACTCGAATCCCATAAGACGGAGTCGAACAGTGCTTTTGATCTTCTCGGTGACCTGTTTAGCCGTACACTCAGTAGTCGAGAATAACCGATTATTCCGCTCGTGCCATATGAAGTAAGTCGTCGCCGCTATCACTAATTTACACATAATGTGTTTCAAACACTTGGTATCCGAGTTTTGCTCCATCCAATCCGAAATAGAGTTCCACGAGTCAGTAACGTTATCCAAATCCACCATCATCTTTATGTTTGACCAGACTTGTGATGCAAAACTACACACGAAGAAAAGGTGATCTCTAGAATCCGGCCCGTGCTTACAAAGGGGGCAACACATGAGTCTTCGGTTTGTTTCGCTTCCCACTTCCCAAACAGCCAGCCGATCTTGAGTCTTAAGCTTATTTTTTATCACCAACCATAGATGAAAGGAGTGTCTCGGGATACATTGACTAAACCAAACCATGCTAGCCCACTTAACTGGAGTGTCACGTGTCCGCAAAGAGTGCCACACTTCCAAGGAGCTAAAATGTTGATCATTACCCCCCGAATCCCTCCAAACAATTCGATCTGCTAACTGGGAGTTCTGTTGGTTAACAGTTAAACCAATCAGAACCGGGTAAAGATCATACCATGCTTGGGGCCATTTCCATTGCCCATTCTCGTCAAGTAACTCAGCCACAGTAGTTTGAAGATTAAAACCCGCGTTTGCAATATGTCTTGGCGTTATAAACGACCTGAGAGGACTCAAATGACACCAATTGTCACTCCAAGCGTTAGTTTGCACTCCACTCCGAATGATGCTCCAAAAACACGGCCAAACAGCATTCCGAATAGATAAAATCTTCCTCCAACCCCACGTCATGCTACCTTTACATTGGGCATCCCAAATATTCTGATTCTTCAGTTTATGAGCATAGATCCACTGCACCCAGAGAGACTTTCTTTTCACGAGAATACTCCAAATATGATTAGTGATAAGGGCCCTATTGACATCCGCAATCCGCCTAATACCCAGACCACCCTCCACTTTCGGGAGGCATATATCATTCCACGCCACCTTAGCTTTAACTCTCCCATTATCACCAGCATTCCAGAGAAAACGACGCATGCGCTTTTCCAACTCATTGGTCACTCGGGCCCGAATAATGAAAACCGACGCCCAGTAAATATGCATGGCTGAAAGAACAGAGTTTATAAGCTGCAACCTACCAGCAAAAGATAGGGTCTTTGTCATCCAATTATCGATTTTTTTCTTCATTCAATCCACCAACAACTTACAATCCTTGGCAGCTAACTTCGTGGTAATCAGCGGCACACCAAGATAACGAACAGGCAAGATGCCTTCCTGGAATGGCATAATATTGAGAATATCCTGCTTTATCTGCTGATTAACATTGCAGAAAAACACCGTGCTCTTTGCCGGGCTCGGTACCAGCCCTGAACTATTAGTGAACGTCTGTAACGCATCCTTTATTTTGTTTACCGAAGAGACACTCCCATGAACAAAAATAAACAGGTCATCAGCAAACGAAACATTAATTATTTTTTGCTTCACACAATTAGCATGGTACTTAAATGACGTGCTTGAGCGAGCATTATGTTGAAGTAATAAAGTAAGCACCTCCAAAACAAGAGTGAACAAATAAGGAGACATCGGATCGCCTTGACGAAGCCCCCTTCTCCCCTTGAAGAAACCATGAAGATTGCCATTAATACTCAATGAATACGTGGCCGTGGTAACACACGCCATGATCCATTTCACCATCTTTCTGTGTAATCCAAACTGATAAAGAATCTTTTCCAAAAACGACCAACTAAGAGTGTCATAAGCCTTTTGAATGTCAATCTTGAAAGCACAACTTGGTGGACCTTTATTCAAGTGATAATTATGCATCAGTTCTTGCGTTAAGAGGATATTATCCGAAATCCTCCTACCAGGCACGAACGCTGACTGATTAATACTCACCAGGATCTCCAAGCACCCCTTTAATCTCTCCGTTATAATTTTACTGATACACTTATAGAGAACATTGCAACACGAGATTGGTCGATAATCCAGGACCGAATCCGGGGTATCAACTTTTGGTATAAGAGCCAAAATTGTGTGATTTATCTGCTTCAATATTTTGCCATTATCAAAAAAATCAAGAATCGCTTTAGTTACCTCAGTCCCCACAACATCCCAAGCATGCTTGAAAAATGCAGACGTGTAGCCATCCGGACCAGGAGCTTTGTTTTCACCAATGCTGAACATAGCGTTTTTAATTTCTTCAGGAGTAACTTGTCTGACCATATTACCTGCCACTTCCAGACTAAGAACATTAAGACATATGTCCGTCATGTCCAGATTAGAAACTTGATCCTCAGTGCCTAAAAAACCAGCGTAATGATTAACTAATGCAGCCGTAGCATCATCTCCTTCATATCGGTTTCCAGCCACGTCCCGAATGCAATGAATTTTACTCCTAGCATTTTTGCATTTAAGGCTATTATGAAAAAAAGCCGTGTTAGAATCCCCAGCACACAGCCACACAACCTTAGATTTTTGTTTCAAGAAACACTCCTCATCATACGCCGCAACTTGGAAATCTTTTAGGCATTCAGACTCATTTCTACGAAGCACCGCATCAAGAGGGTTCTTGTCCAACATTTTTTGAATATCATCCAGCTTTTTACGCAGCTCACTCACTTTAATATGCAAATTCCCTTGCTGGTTTAGGATTTTCCTTAGACCTGGCTTCAGATTCTTCAGCTTAGTTATAACCGAGAACATAGAAACCCCGTCAACCGTCTTCACCCATTCTCGTTCTACACAAGCTCTGAAATCAGGTTTAGACGTAAGGAAGTTAGCAAACTTGAAAGGCTTGTTCCTAGGAGACTTAGACACATTAGTCAGCTTTAGGATACAAGGAGTGTGGTCGGAGACACGATACGGATGATACATAACGTAAGCTTCTGGAAACAAATCAAGGCACTTAACATTACACATAACCCGATCAATTTTCCGAAGTAAACCAATCCCCTCCTTCGGCTTCTGGTTCCAAGTGTATTGCATACCATGACCTTTTACATCTACCAGCTCCGTAGTTTTGACACACTCATAAAACTCTCGCATGCCTATAGTTTGAGTTGACGTACCAAACAGCGAATCATCCATATGAAGGGCAGAATTAAAATCGCCCATGACAAACCATGGCTTATCCCTACACAAGTTCGCATGACAACATAAATCCTCCCAAAGACTCCTTCGATCTTGATATTTATTCTTCGCATAAACAAAAGAACAAAAAATACTAGAATTATCAGCTTTTGACCACATTTGAGCGTGAATGACTTGATCTGATTGTGACAAAATCATGACATCCACAATATCACTGTTCCAACCTAGGATAATTCTTGTACCCCGATCACAAAGACCCCCATTAGACGTCCAACTCCACTTTCTAAACACATTTTTACAAACTCTAGCCAGATTGGCAACATCCACATGAGATTCTAATATAGCACAAACAGACACTTTGTTTTCCGAAAGAATAAGACGAACCTCACTTTGTTTCAGGGGTTGGTTCAAACCCCTTATGTTCCATGTGAGGATGCTATCCATTAATACCGATCTGACCGTGAGTGCTTGCCCCCTCAGCAACTTCTTCATGGTTATCGTTCCTCATAAATCTGGCTGTTTCAGTAGGTATAGAGTCGACCACCTCCTCATTGTTATTAGATTGCTTCCCTTGGTTCTTTTTCACGTTTTTCCTCTTATCAATTTCAGCATCCACTTCCTGCCCATCCATATCCTTTAAAGTGTCAAACGAGTTCCTCAGTTGGACATTATCCGCTGGCTTCTTATTCACGTGAACCTCCTTAGTACCAGACGTACTTGGATCGGCCTTGCTAACCTTTGGTTTATACATAAACTTTGGTTTCTGTTTCTTTTGTATCACTCCCACACGAGCTGTCTTCCTCTTATCCATCGTGAAACCCTCCTCGTCAACAAGCACTTGCTTAGCTTTTTTATTTTCATTCTTCCCACACACTTGATCATTGTGTCCAAAGACACAACATAGCGAACATCTTTGAGGCTTCCATTCGTATTCCACATTTACTATTTCAGTAATGTAACCATCATCATCCAGCTTCGGAATGGCAACCACAATCTGGTCTTTAAGCTCTCTATCCGCACTTATTTCAATCAAGGCCCGAGCAAAACTACTCCTCCCCCAGTTTTCCGTGCACATATCGGCTGTATAGCCATCCAGATGTTTTGGTACACCTAACTTGGACGCTAATAAGCTAAGGCCATCATCGGTGTAAACTGCAATAGGAACGTTGTGGAGTTTAACCCAAACCGGAACTGACTTGATACCTTCTTTCTTTAAGCTAACTGATGGAGACCAAACATTTAAGAACAAAGGCACTTTCCGGATCAGCCACGGCCCTCCTTCCAAAACTTTCGCCATACCCTCTTTTGAATCAAATTTAAAGAAAAAGAAACCCTCTGAATTCATCATGAGTTTAACAAAACCGTATTTTGCCCAAACATTCTTAGCATAATATTCCACAACTGGATAAGGCAGCCGATTACCCAGAAAATAGCCATATAAAACATTCACAAACTTTTCCTGAACTTTACGAATTACCTCACGAGGAATGACAACATCAGCATCAGGATTGGTCTCCGTCGAATCCAAAGTTCTAAAGTTAACTTCCCGTTTCATTGAGGACGTGTTCTTGACCTTATCAGCGTAGGACATCATAGTAGCACTCTTCACACTTTCCTCCCCCTTTGTGTGAACAGCCATATTGTTAACCTCTTGAACTCGAACAGTAACTTTTTCCAGTTCATCAATGATATTGATCATCCTTGGCTCCTGCTGAATAACACCCCGTCTAGCTAAAAGCGGATTACCGTCAATGTTCAGTGGCTTGGCAAACAAAGAAGGTTTGTCACGCATATCCTGGACATTCGATAGATTAGGACCCTTCGAGGTGATAAATATATCCCCATGCAGCTTCTCCGTAAACGATTGAAAACCCAAATCCTCCAAACCTTGATCTCTATTTCTCTCCATGCACACCGATACGTAAATAATTCCAAATCTCAACCAAACAGCAAAACATGCAGCCAAATGCAATAGTCAAAACGTAAACCCTAATCCTTGAAACCCTAGAATCAATTATCAACCCTTAACCGATTAAATCAGAGTATCAATCTAGCTAAATTAAACTCAGTTAACCGTGATCAATGACAACCAATCTAATAAGCCAGGGTTTCGAACTGAACTCTAAGGCGGCGAACAAAGAAAAAGCGAAAAACAAAAACCCTAATTTAGATTGCTCACAATTGCTAACTAGTTCGTTATAGAATTTTGAAATGAATCAAAGCTCTAAGCACAGACTGTTATGCAAAAGATCACAAAAAAAGCTAGGGTTTCATGAAGAACAAAAATCGCCCAAGGAGAGAGAGAGAGAGCTAGGGTTTTCTTGGTATCTACCGTTGATATTACTGATTTGCAAGCATGAAAATAGAATTAAGAAACCCTAATCACACAAACAATCACCATAATCACCAAGAAATCACGAAATTAGGTCAAGAAAAGAAGGGGGCGCCGTTTTTCTCCATTCCTAGAGAGAGAATTCGTTTTTTCATCTATGACTTTGCTCCTTGTAAATCGTTTTGTTTTGTAAATCATTTGAAAAGTGATAACAAAACAAATGATATATATGTATAAAAGAATAATGTATGGTTAAGTGAATAACCATGTAAAAAAATGAGTTTGTATAAAATGGATTGTTCGAAAAACAATATTTTGATAAAAAAGTTTATAGTATATATAAAAATATACTTTGGTTTTTAAGAAAGTCGAATGAGTAATATATTAAAATATATTTCAGTTCCAATATCGTTAACCCAAGTGTACTAAATAACGCCACGGTATGTAATGCAATGAAAAAACTTATATATAAGAAGTACCAGCGGCGTATCTACCATGTTTTCATCACATTACACCCGTCCCATTATCTAAACACTAACCAAAACCCAATCGTTAGATAGATAGTATATTAAATATACTTTAGTTGTTTAAAATAATAGTCTTCAGTAGTATATTACAAGTATACTTTGGATTTATAAATAACACATTAAACTATGTTTTAGTTTTGTAAGTAACATATCAAAATATGCTTTAGATGTGATAAATAACATATTAAACTATGTTTTGGTTTGTAAATAACCTATCAAAATATGCTTTGGATGTGATTAACAAAATATATGTTGATTTTGTACAATATCGCATATGGGAGCATATCAAACTATACTTTTGGGAGTATAACTAAATATACAAAGATAATGTGATTTAAGAATTCAATCAGACCTATTGCATCAAAATACACCTTTGAGACTATAGGGATACCACAAAGGAAAATCCCTATTTGGATGGAGAAACAAATTGGTTTCAGACATTCCATGACAACAGGAATGGGGTGTCAAATCCTATAGCGCTATATCATACTATCAACCGGTCTGGTGAACAAAATAAGTACAATTCAACAATTTGTTTTATAATCTTTGAAAAATCAGTGTTTAAACCATAGATAGTCATTCAGTTTGTCAACAGATAAGCACTAACATGTATAATCAATTATACTTTTGGAAAACATGAAAATAACAGATAGGTACACATGCTTCACCCCAAAACGTTTGAGAAACAGTAAAAGAGGGGACTATGTACTCACTTGAGATTGCTCAGAAGTCCTAAGATAACCACCAAGCAATGCTAGAGATCACGGAATCAAACGGCACCTTATATAGGTAACTATGTTAATTAACCGGACCTAAATCGGAGGATCGGATATGATGAGGTCTCGTAAACCAAATGAGTGTGGGATCTCATATGATATGGTTTAACAAGGCCTACATACTAAAATGAAACCTAACCTAAGTGCTTTCGACCCATCGCGACCCATTGAGGTAGCTTATGCTACTTTAACCCGTCGTTCGCGTGAAACGCGTTCGGACCGCCTAACTAGTCCTATGACAAGTAGAATATGCCTTAACATGTTTAATATTGTTGATAAATCAGTTTAGAGGTCATAGGTTATGTTACATATGTTTAAAATGAATTTTGGCATCAAAGGGGTATTTTGGTAATTTACCTAAGGCATATAAACTACCTATCATACAACTACTTAAACGAAGCGACCATAAGGTATAACCTCGGAAGGTTATTCCCTATACACTATGGTCACCTAATGTATTTGGTCGGATCCTAATGATCGACCAAATGGGTCGGGTTCGAAAGCATAAGCGATTGATTAGATCGCTTACCCTTACGACCCTAGACAAGCACAAAACTAAAAGTGACGAGCTAAGCATGTTGAAACATGCTTAACTAAGTTAGAAAACAAGTTTGGTATCAAAACAAACGGTTTTGATACCTAAGAGTAGTTTGGTTACAAAATACGCAATAACACGCATTTTGGCCGAAACTACGACTCGTCACTGAGCCAAGATAACGTGGTAATCAGTAGGTATAGTCACTAGGGACTATGACCATCGTGATTACGCTCACGTTATGAAGTTCAAACGAACTTCGCATTGACCATAAACTGGTCAACGCAGAAAGTCAAACAAAGTTTGACTTTCGGACTCGAAAAGCAATAAAAGAACGAAGGAACACTTACAAAGGGTCCCCGAAAGCTAATCTTGATCCAAGTAGCTCAGGTATGAAACAATGGTTTCAACTTAGAGCTTCTAAGATCAGATTCTTGTGGTTTTTCAATGGGGTGGGTTGGGTATTTATAGGATTCGGAGAGCCGTTAAGATCGTTTCTTGGAAAAGGGGGCACGATCTAAGCCGTACACTTGTTGGAAAGTTGTGGTACCTCAATTGGCCACCCACCATAAGGTATTGACACTTGGCCTTGGCCTTTGGAGTGTTGAAAGGCTGAAAACAGGCTGTTAAAACAAGTTGCTGCATCTGGCCACTGCTTGCGCACCGTAACACTAATAATGTTGAGGTGCGCAAGGACCTTGCAGGTCTAAAACTTTCAAAAATGGCAGAACAGGCCCCTGCACCTTGTTTCGTCGCGTAACGGCACTTCTAACACCCGTCAAACCCAATTTCAAGCTCCACAATGATGTTAAAACATAGGGAACATGAAATGTGCTCAAAAATATGTCGGATGTCAGTTCGTTTGGCCGTACGATCGCGATGTTCGCTTAATTACGACGGAATGCGCATAAGCGCGAAAAACGATCCTAATTGCGCGACGAATGGATTTTTCTTATGCCAAACACTAAAATAAAATGTTTTAGTGCTTACATAAATTTTTGGATGTCCGGATGTATTCAGAACGTAAGTTATGCGCGAAAGTGCAAACTTGTGCACTTTTTGACACTTTTAGTCCCTGAATGACCCAAAAGTTTGTTTTAGCATACCGAACCCCTCAAAGCCTATTTCTAAGCTATGTAAAGGATATTTATGGTATGTTTAACTTATGATCATGTTCCAGAATGTTCGTTATAGTTCAAATTGGCATACTTTCGCAGTTTGTCAAGTTTAGTCCCTGTAAGCGAATTAACTTGTTTTTGCCATACCAAAGCCTTCAAAACTTATTTCTAAGTTATGTAAAGGTTATTTAAGATATGTTAAGCCTATGTCACTATTCCGGAGTGTTTGTTGTATTAAACTGGTTATATTTACGCATCGGTGCGCGTATAACCTTCCAGAAAGTGATATAGAGTTTGAAATCGAACAAGAGTTGATATGTGCAAATGATACACACATTTTTACAAATCCCAAGTATGAAATACAATATTTCATTGGTTTGGTATTTGTTTGATGTTTGAAGTGACACAGGTGTCACACGGGATGTGCTTCCTATCCTATAATAAGCAACTGGATGTTTCCAGCTTGGGACTTAGAGTAAGCAGGAAGCGTACTTGTTAAGAGTAGGGCGCGAAACGTTCTAACAATAAGGTTGGGGGGAGTGAGACTTCCTATGTTAGCAATAACCGCTGCAAGAGTGAGGGCAGCTATTTCATCCGGTCTGTCTGTAGTAACCAATTCCTTTACTGCGTTCTGTCTCTCAGTCTGTCCTCTCATTCCAGGCAAGCAAGGAAGGCAGTTCGGTAGCTCTCCAACGGGCAAGTCAGTCCCAAGAGTGAAAGGGTGTGAACATTTAGGGCAAATACTTTATTGTATTGTACGATATTAGTTGAGAGCTGATTTGCTAACATCCTCATCTGGAAGAGTTCGTTCTGTGCCACCTCTTCTGTGAAAAAGGCTTGCGCTCTTATAGGGCACATCCCGAGGGGCGTTCCATGATTGACTGAAAACGGGCAAATATTGTATGATAAAGCACTCTCTCTCCTTTCTTTCCCTGGCTCGTTTGCTTCTTTCTCTCCTCATTCGTGCATCTAGGAGAACGAAACGGCTACCTCTTGACTTTCAACCTACGACCGAAGTCAAGGACTTGACTGGACTGATCACACTGATTGGATTCAAGACATACTTCAAATTCCTTTTAAGCTCAAAGTAATAAAAATCTAATGATGAAATTACGTAAAAGAAGAAAAAGCTAATCTATCAGTAGGCCAACCAATCAAGATAGTTTGCTTTTTATAAAGCAGAAGGCCAAAAGAGATCTCCAATAGTGCACCGAAATGGGGCCGGAGAGCCGGTAACCTCGTTCGCCTAAGATCGAAATCATCTGTGATTGAGACTACAAACTCTGTAAGGCTAGCTATATACTTAACACATGCATTTCGAAAGGTCTGAGACCAGAGTCTATCTGGGTGATGACTTCGGAAGATTCACTTTTTAAGGGAGAAATTGTCTGTTACCTTTCTGTATCTACTCAATTAGACTCAGACAGAATAAAGAGTCACTTCGTCCCTCTCCCTTCGGTAAAGACTTAGTAAGCACAAAAGAGAGAAGAAAAGGATCTAAGACAGAAGCCTACAATTTCACTTTATGAATGATTGCCTCAACGCAACTCAAGAGGGGAAGAGAGGTTGAAACTTTGAAACAAAGAAAGTGAAATGATCCATCAGTTCGCGGTATTGGATTACGAGTGAGAAACATTGAAGGGAATCCTCTTATGCCAAGACGAGGTATATATTCCACGAATAATCCATCAGTTCTTGATGGATTAGCGGTGATATCAACTCCTGTAACTTTGGATAATATGAGTGGGAATTCTGGACTATTTCATGCAAACCCTAGTAATGGAAACGTGTCTAAACTCAATGCTGTTCTGAATTCAGATTGAGGAAAGCTGTTCTCGGCAGGTTCAGATCCGAGTTCCACAACTGATGTGGGAACTGCTACGAAGCAGCCGATGACTTTTGCTAAGGTTGTTCAGTCTCAGAAGGAGGAGGTAAAGATCAGTTTTAGACGTATGGAATCAATGGAGACTGTGGAGGGTGTGGATGTTTTGATTCCAGTTTTGTCTGTGAAACAAGTGCATGATAGATTTGAGAATACGCTTTACGGTTATTTCTTGGGGAAGCGGCTAGCATATCCGGTGGTAGACTATTTTGTTAAGAATTACTGGGCAAAATATGGTCTAGCAAGGATGATGATGAATGCCAAGGGTTTTTTCTTCTTTAAGTTCAAATCGAAGAGGGGAATGGAACAACTAATGGAGGATGGTCCATGGACGATTCGGAATGTTCCTATAATTTTAAAAGTATGGTCTCCGTCAGCCACGTTAACGAAAGAGGAAGTCATGGTGGTTCCAGTTTGGGTTAAATGCATGATGTGCCTCTTCCGGCGTTTACAGAGGATGGGTTAAGTTTATTAGCATCAAAGATAGGAGTGCCAAAAATGGTTGATTCGTTTACGGCTTCGATGTGTTCAGAATCTTGGGGTAGGAGTAGTTTTGCTAGAGCACTTATCGAAGTTCATGCTGGTTTGGAGTTAAAGCGTATTGTGATGGTTGCTGTGCCATCTATGGAAGGTAATGGTTATACTAAAGCTGAGGTTAAAATTGAATATGATTGGGAACCTTTAAGATGTCCAACGTGTTGTGTTTTTGGCCATGATAATTCTTCTTGTCCAAAGAAAAAACTTGCTGATACGGATAATGCTAAAAGAAGGAATGATGACTTTCAAGATGTTCATGGTAAATATAAGAAGGGGGTCAATCGGGCTTTCCGGTCCAAAAACAGAAGCAAAAAATGATTTATAGGCCTGTTGTAAAGAACAAGCCTGAAGGTGTGGGAGCGTCCTCGTCTCGGGTTGGGGTTTCGAATTCTTTTGATGTGCTTCGGGAGATGGATGCTTCGAATCAGGAGGAGGAAAGGATGGAAGATGTTGTCGTTAACCGTGGAGGAGATACGGGTCAGGCTAGTCGATAAGGGGATCCTGTTATAAATCCAAAACAGTCTTCGGCCAAGTCTATGAATAGTTCACGGAATCGCACCGAAGAAGTTATAGTTGATGATGTTGCTGTGGATGATTTATTATCTGATATTCCAAAGTTCATGGATGGGAAATTGGAGGGAAATAATGCTGAGGGTGCAAGCACACCTGATATTGAGGTTATTAATGGGTAGCTTTCTTACTTGGAATGTTAGGGGATTGAACCGATCCCTAAAACAAAAGGAGGTTCGACAGGTAATTATTGATAACAAGGTTCAGGTTTGCGCGATTCTGGAAACTCATGTAGATGCTTCTATTGTTGCTGATATTTGTAAAAAGGTTTGTAACAATTGGAGTTGGGCTACGAATGTTGTTTATTGTGCTAGAGGGACCCGGATTATGGTGGGATGGGATGCTAATGTGGTTGATGTCATGGTTCTTTATCAGTCCGATCAGGTAATCCATACTCAGATCACGTTTAAACTTGACAGGAAGTCTCTTTTTTGCTCCTTTGTGTTTGCTGAAAATCATTATAAAACCCGAAGGGAGCTATGGGATGATCTTTGCAAACATCATTCTTTTGTTAGTGATAAACCATGGGCTATATTGGGCGATTTCAACTCGGTTTTGTTTCTGGAGGATTCTCTGTCGGGAACTTCAGCGAGTAATATTGGTACAAGGGAGTTTAAGGAGTGTGTTAACACTATTGAGGTGTTTGATGTTAACAGTTCGGGCCTTCATTATACTTGGACAAACAAACAGAAAAAAGGTACTGCGGTGTTTAGGAAAATTGATAGGGTTATGGGGAACACGAAATTTATTGATGAGTTTCTGAATGCGGCTTTCTTCCGTATCGGATATCTGATCATACCCCTTATACTCTTAACCTTCCAAATGTTAAAAGAGATAAAGCTAAACCTTTTAAGTTTGTTAACTTTCTAGCTGATAAGAAAGATTTTATGATTGAGGTGAAACGGGTTTGGGAGATGGATGTTACTGGTTTTTCGATGTTTCAGGTTGTTAGTAAACTTAAATTATTAAAATCTCCTCTTCATAAGCTGCTGATCAAATAGGGAAATTTGCATGAAAACGTTAAACTGGCCCGCAAATTGTTAGATGATTGTCAGCGAGCTTTGGACTCGAATCCGGGTAATGAGGAAGTGAACTCTAATCATGATCGTTTGTTACAAAGTTATAAGGAAGCTGTGTGGGATGAAGCTCTATTTTTACAACAAAAGTCTAAGGTAGAGTGGCTTGCTCTTGGTGACTCAAATTCAAAATATTTTCATAATGTGGTTAAGGCAAAGAATTATCGAAGTAAAATATTCTCCATAAGGGATGCGAGCTTTGGTGAATCACTACATGAATTTTTTTGGTACTATTGGGAATGTTACTATCCAACCAGCCCATGACCTGTTTCGGAATGTTTTAGATTCGGAGAGGGCCGCGCATATGGTTCGTCAGGTTACTAATGAAGAAATTAAAAGTGTTATGTTTTCGATGGCGGGAAATAAGGCTTCGGGCCCTGACGGTTTCACGTCGGTGTTCTTTAAGCGAGCTTGGGATATTGTGGGTATGGATGTGTGTAATGCAGTTAAGGATTTTTTCCGTAATGGTCGATTGCTCAACCAGCTGAATCACACAATTATTTCATTGATCTCAAAAGTTTCTACGCCTTCTCAGATTACGGATTATCGCCCAATTTCGTGTTGTAACACTTTATATAAGTGTATTAGTAAGATCATTTCAAATCGTTTTAAAGAAGGCTTAGGGGACATTATTAGCATTAACCAGTCGGCGTTTGTTCCGGGTAGAAGAATCTCTGGTAATATTCTTCTAACGCAGGAACTTATGCATAACTACCATCGCAATATTGGTCCCCCGAGATGTGCATTTAAAGTGGATATTCAGAAGGCTTATGATACTGTGGAGTGGAGTTTCATAGAGCAAATTTTGAAGGGTTTTGGTTTCCATCCTAAGATGGTGAAATGGGTCATGGCGTGTGTTACATCGACTTCTTTTTCTATGGCAATAAATGGGAGCCTTCATGGGTATTTCAAAGGTAAACGTGGGCTTCGACAAGGAGATCCTATGTCCCCGTATATATTTACTCTGGTTTTTTTTTGTTGGGTAAAGGGTTTTACCCCGGTGATTTTATAAATAAACCAATAAAAACAAGTGAAGTAGAAAATCTACCCCAGTTCTCTTATGAGACAAGCCAACATAAGAGTAAATACAAGCACAAAGCAAACCACCTAGCAACTAGGACAAAACAATACATCTTAGTTATCTATGTATGCTTCCAGCGGGTATAACTTCCAAGCTTCCAGGATACTTCTAACATTCGGCTTATCCTTGTATTTGAAAGTTTGAAGCTTCATCCTTACCGTGCTTATAATGACATTTGTAATTTGTTCCGGTGGTCGAAGCTGATTATTAAAGAATCTGGAGTTTCTTTCTTGCCAAATAAAGTATGCTGCCGCCTTTATAGTAAGTTTAGCAACTACCGAATTCAGCGATTTTGATGTAGCTCTCGGAATTAACCAGCTCATTATATCTTCCCATTTGCCTTGAACATTTTTAATACATGTTGTCTCCTTTATGGCATCCCAAACTTGCGTAGAGTATGCACATTCAAAAAACAAGTGTTCATGCGAATCCATCCCCTTCTGGCACAACAAACAGCACATCATATTCATTGAACCGGAAGTACTACAGTTCCATCTTCTGATTCTGTCTTGCGTCCAAAGATTCCTTCGAAAGATCAACCAACAATGAAATGAGTGTCTAGGAATGTTACATCCGGACCAGACAACTTTCGACCAATCAGCATCACCTCCCCGAGAACGAGTAGTCTCCCATACTACCTTAGAAGTGCACGGTAATAACTTTCCTTCATAGTTTCTCCATAGGGTAACGTCCTGTTTGTTCGGAATCAAATTGAGCGTATTAAGATTGAATAAAACCGGAAATAAATCTCGCCAGGCATCTGGCCATTTCCACGCCCCTTCTCTAAAAATATCAGCCACTTTGGAATAAATAGAGAAACCATGTTGCGACATAATCCTCGGGGACACATATTGACTCAACGGACATTCGTTACACCAAGTATCATGCCAGACAGAAGTATTCACGCCATTCCCAATCCGTTTCCAAAAGAATTGACGAACTGAGTTCCTATATGACAGCAATTTCCTCCATCCCCACGTAGAATTCTGTGGCACTTTAACCTCCCAAAAGCTTCTACCCTTGAGCCTATGCTCATGAATCCAATCAACCCAAAGAGATTTCCTACCCGAGACGATGCTGTTAATATGAAAAACCATTAGCGATTTATTCACCTCGGAGACTTTTCTAATACCCAAACCACCCTCCGATTTCGGAATGCAAACATCTTTCCATGCAACCTTCGCTTTACCCGATGCTAAGGAGCCTTGAGACCACAAAAAACCTTTCATGATCATCTCGATTTCCTTGATGATACTGGAAGGAAGACCGAAGACAGTAGCCCAATATGTATACATTGAAGCTATAACAGAATTAATCAGCTGTAATCTTCCTGCAAAAGAGAGGAATTTCGTTTTCCAATCCGTAAGCCTCTTGGTAATTCTTTCAACCAAAATTTTACAATCCGCTTTGAGCAGTCTAGAGGCAATAAGAGGAACGCCTAGATACTTTATAGGCAAAGAACCTTCAGAAAACGGCACAATGGATAAAATCAACTCCCGAACTCGCGAAGGAACATTACCGAAAAAAATGGTGCTTTTGCTCAAGCTAGGAACTAAACCCGACATATCTTTAAACTTATTCAGAGCATCCATAATCAGTTTTGCTGAATTCGAATCTCCCCTAGCAAATAAAAACAGATCATCCGCAAAACATAAATTAACAATCTTTTGCTTCTTGCAATTATTATGAAAACGAAAGACCACACTGTTCTTGACGGCTTGATGGAGAATAGAAGTTAACACTTCCATAACAAGGGTGAAAAGATACGGGGAGATGGGATCGCCCTGTCTCAAGCCCCGCTGGCCTTTAAAATACCCATGAATATCTCCATTTATACTTATCGAGTACGATGCAGATGTCACACATGTCATAACCCATTCAACCAGCTTATAATGGAAACCAAATCCCATGAGAGTCGCACGGAGAAAGTCCCAATCAACCGTGTCATACGCTTTCTGGATATCAACTTTGAAGGCACACCTAGGAGGCCCTGTATTCCTGTGATAGTTGTGAAGCAATTCCTGAGTTAACAGGATATTATCCGAAATTCTACGACCAGGAATAAAAGCCGATTGGTTAGAGCTCACAACATCATCAATCCCCTCAAGAATCCTATTAGTAAGGATTTTACTAATAGCCTTGTAAATGACGTTGCAACATGAAATAGGCCGGTAATCAGTTACATACGTGGGAGTATTCACCTTAGGAATCAAAGCGAGGAACGTATGATTGATTTCTTTTAGAAGTCTGCCACTAATAAAGAAGTCCTTAACAGCAAGACATACCTCTTCACCAATAACATGCCACGAGTTTTTAAAGAACGCTGCTGAGTATCCATCAGGACCCGGCGCTTTGTCATCTCCAATATCAAAGAAAACCGCCTTTACTTCCTCATTTGTCACTTCTCTGATCATCCTCTCAGCTTTGTTTTCAGGAACACGGTTAGGAAAGTAATCTGGAACTAAAGAGTTCAACACATTACCTTTACTCCCTAAAAACGTTTTATAGTGTTCCACTAACACATTGGCTACCTCTACACCTTCAAACACATTATCATTTGCATCCTTAATAGTTTGTATTTGAGAAAAATGGTTTCGGCTCTTAACCATATTGTGAAAAAACTTGGTGTTGGCATCACCCACTTGCAGCCATTTTTGCTTGGCCTTTTGCTTTAAGAAACTCTCTTCATCAAGAGTAGCTTCATTAAAATTCTTCAGACAAATCGCCGCTAAGTTCCTGAGAGAGACATTTGCCGGATCCTTGTCAATCTTAAACTGCACTTCATCCAGCTCTTTTCTCATCTGAGTAACACGATCATGAAGGTTCCCTTGCTTTCGAAGTAAGTTTCTCAACGGATTTTTTAACGCTCTTAATTTTTTAACTACTCTAAACATGGGCACCCCTTCAATAGACGAATCCCAGCCATCCTTGACGACATCAATAAACTCAGGTTTAAGCGTTAAGAAGTTTGCAAATTTAAACGGCTTCGGTTTACTCCGCATAACCCCCGGCAACTTTAACACACATGGAGAATGATCCGAAACACGGTGAGGCTGAAAGACAGCAAACGAGTTAGGAAAAGCATCCGTGAAATTACTGTTACCCATAATCCTGTCAATCTTTTTCATAATTCCCATTCCTTGCTTTGGTTTTTGATTCCACGTAAACTGCATGCCCGAACAATTAACATCGAACACCTCAATGTTTGCAACACAATCTTGAAAATCAATCATGCTATGCGATATACCAGAAGCTCCCATGTAGCTATCTCCCAAATTAAGAGCCAAGTTAAAATCGCCCATAATGACCCAAGGATTATTGTTAACAAAGAGCTTGTGGACTTTCAGTGCCTTCCACAAATCCCTCCTCTCCTTAAAATCATTACTCGCATACACCATGGAACAATACATAGCTTTATTTTGACCCTTAAAAATAATCTGAATATGCATCACTTGCATCGTAGCCGATAAAAGCATGACATCTACATCTTTCGAATTCCATCCAATAACAATTCTCGTCCCTTTGTTACACAGACTGGCATTAGAAATCCATTCCCAACCCTTGCAAATTCTTCTACACACATCATTCACCTTTGAAACATGAACATGGGATTCTAAGATAGCACAAACCTTGAGATTATTTTCGTTGATTACATGCTGAACCTCTTTTTGTTTCAGAGGGTGGTTCAACCCCCTAACATTCCAGCTGGCAATGCTATCCATTGGAAACCTCAACAGCAGGAGTGCTTGCCCCTGTAGGAAGACTATCATCCTTCTTCGAGTTTTCCATAAACACTGACGTTTCATTCTCAGGCTCTTTAACCTCATCCTGATCAGATTCTTCATTCTCCAGCACATTACTTGCAGATCCCAAAACACTAAACGAATTACTAGTGTTAACATTAGTGGATTTACTTGAAACCTTAGGGTCATTTTTTGCCGATTTCTTCACATTTTCAGTTCTCACTGGCCTATAAACAAACCTTTGTTTATCCTTCACCACTGGCTTCCATGTCTTCTTTTTACCCACTACCTGATAACCTTGATCATCCACCTGATTCTTAACATTAGGTACCTGATTCTGAGTCGGTTTGACAACCTTCGGACAAGATTCCAAAGTGTGACCAAAAATATTACATTCGGAACACCTAGGAGGCGTCCATTCATACTCAACTTTAATTGAGCTTTTTAAAAAACCTCCATCCTCCATATTCGGAATTGCCACCAGGACCGAATCCTTCAGCTCTTTACCAGCATCAACTTCTACAATAGCTCTAGCGAAACTACTACGGCCCCAAGAATCAGAACACATTCTAGCAGTCTCATTGTCTAACAACTTTGGAACTCCCACTTTGGATGCAATAAGGCTCAATCCATCTTCAGTGTATGCCGCAAGTGGAACATCATGAAATTTAATCCAAACCGGGATCTTTTGCAATTCCTCTTTTTTCAACTCAGTACTAGTTGACCAGTGTTTCAAAAAAATAGGAATATTTCTGATAAGCCAAGGGCCATCCTTCATGACCTGATCCATCCCCTCCTTCGAATTAAACTTGAAGAAGAAAAAACCTTTCCCATTCATCATGCATTTTCGAAGACCATATTTCTCCCACCTTTTAGTAACAAAATATTCGACAACTGGAAAAGCCAATCTCTTACCCAGAAAATAACCAAACAAGACATTTGTGAATCTCTCCTGAACTTTTTTTACTGACTCAATCGGAATAGCCACATCAGCATCTTCAACCGTTTCCTTAGTCTCTAGGAATCGGAAGTTCATCTTCTGTTTACTACTACCAGTTTTAAGCTTAGAAGCATATGATCCCTGCGCCTGAAAATTACCCTTTGGCATATTAGTATTCTCTATACCCTCCGACCCAAACAACCAGTCATCATTATTGATTCCCAAAGTTTCTTTTTCCCCACTGCTATTGACCTGATTCTCTGGCTTTTTACCCAGATTAACAGGTTTCGAAATAGCAGCCAGTCTATCAATAACCGATGGGTAGTCATTAGCATAAATTCCTCGTCTAGGCATGAGAGGATTACCTTCAATATTAGTGACTCGGAGTCCAATCCCACGTATCGGAGCTGAACCCGGAGTATATTGCAAATCATCAAGTGCCGTCTCAGGCTGTAAACTATGAATATTGGGGTAGGCAACCCCACTTTGATCTGAACTACTCTCCATTAGTGCAACGTATACTCAACCATGCAAAAGAACCAACGAGAAAACCAAGAACCAAAACAGCCGTCACACATGCAAACCCCTAAAAACCCTAAGATCAACCTTCAACCCTTAACTGATTAAACAAGCGTATCAATCTAGCTAAATTAAACTCAGTTAACCGCAATCAATAACAACTTATTTAATAAATCAGGGTTTCTAGCAGATCACTAGAGCGGCGATTAACGGAATGAAACAAAAGAAATAAACCCTAATTCTCAATCGATCACAACTGCTAACGAGTTCGTTATAGTAGTTTGATGAATCAAACCACTAATCACAGACTGTTATACAGAAGATTACAAAAAAGATCTAGGGTTTCTGAAAGAAATAATAGAAGCCGGAAGAGGATGACCGGTCTAAATACCCATTGTTAACATTAATTCTTCAACAGAATGTGTCGACGTCTGAAGATTTCAAGTTCCACAATAGATGCGAAAAGGAAAAAATTATTAACGTTTGTTTTGCGGATGACTTGTTTCTTTTTGCTAGAGGGGATCATAATTCGGCTAAAGTTATTATGGACTCTCTTAACTCATTTAAAAATATGTCGGGGCTAGTTCCTAGTATGACTAAAGCACGGGTTTCTTTGGTAACGTGGCAGAATCGGTGAAAGCTAGAATTTTGTCCATTATGCCTTTCGAGGAGGGGGTTCTTCCGGTTAAATACCTTGGTGTTCCTCTTATTTCGTCGAGGCTTCAATACAAGGGTTGCAAGAAGCTAGTGGAACGTATGGATGCTCGGATCACGGAATGGAAAAATAAGTACTTATCGTTTGCTGGGAGAGTGCAACTCATAAAATCGGTGTTATCTTCTATGCATTTGTACTGGGCTTCGGTGTTTATCTTACCCAAACGTATTATCAAAGATCTAGAGGAGCGGATGAGGTTGTTTCTATGGACGCAAGGTAATAACATTAAGGGTAAAGCTAAGGTGAAATGGCGCGTTGTTTGCTTACCGAGAAGTGAAGGTGGTCTGGGTATTCGTAGGGTGGGTGACATGAACAATGACCTAATGGTAGTGCATATCTGGAGTCTTCTTACTCGTCGGGAGTCTTTATGGGTTAGATGGATTCATTCATACCGTATAAGAGATAGAAATTTCTAGGATGTGCCTATGAAAAATAATATCACGTGGAGTTGGCGAAAATTGCTAAGTATAAGATCGCTTATTCGAAAGCATATATGGATAAAAGTAGGAGATGGTACAAATACTTCAGCGTGGTTTGATGTTTGGGACGAGGTGTGTCCAATTAGCTCAATTGTTAATCCTAGAAGTATTGCCAATGCAGGGTATAACATGAATACAAAGCTGGCCGATGTGAATGTTAGCGGGGAATGGAGATGGCTGATTTCTTGGAGGGTGCGGTTCTCGGGTCTCCTCAATCTGCGTGACATAAGCTTGACTCCTGGTCAACAAGATAAGTTAACATGGCGAACTAGATCTGGGACTTTTACTGATTTTTCTACTTATAGGGTGTGGGACGATGTGCGTATGACTCAAAATGAGGTGGGGTGGTCGAACATAGTTTGGTTTCCTCAAGCCATTCCAAGGCACTCGTTCCTTGTGTGGTTAATTATTCAAAGAAAATTGAAAACTCAAGATGTAATGAGTCGGTGGAATTCGGATAATGTTAATTTCAACCTGTTGTGTTGTTCTCTATGTACGCGAGGGCCGGATTCTCATGAGCATTTGTTTTTCGAGTGTAACTTCGCGGAACAGGTGTGGTACAGAGTTAGAGATTTAGCGGGCATGGCTTCAGTTCAGAATAAATGGAGTGTGATTTATGATTTCTTGCTGAACATTGCTAATTCGAAACTGGCTATTAATGTGATTGCTAAAATTGTGGTAGGAGCTACGGCTTACTTCGTTTGGGAGGAAAGGAATAGAAGATTGTTTTCAAGAAAAAGGAGGAATGTGGGTCAACTTGTTGAGGTCATTCTAGCTACAGTACGATTGAAGCTTCACACGATGTGGTTCAAGAATTCTTTACAAATGGCTCGTGTTTTACAAGATTGGGGTTTGCCGCGTGGCCTCTTGTTAGCGGATGATGATTGCGGTTAGCTAGTTTGTTTTGTTTTTGTTTGCTTTGAGCTATGTTTCGCTTTTATAGCTTGTAGTTTGGTTGCATTTTGGTTTAACTCTTGTATGGCATGTCATACCTGAGAACTGGGGGATGCTTTTGTTCCTCACTTGTTTTGTTTGTTGGTTGGTATAATATTCACCGGGGTAACCCAAAAAAAAAGAAAGGGAAATGATAGTTTAAGATTTACCGTAGGAGAGATTTCATTCTTAGTGTCAGGGAATTTATTTCCATCCGATTAAAAGAAAGACTTTAAGGAGTCACTTTCATACAATCTTAATTTGGAGAGTTTTCTTCTACATGGAAATGAAGATCTTCGAGAACTAATATTGGACCGGGAATCAAAAAGGGAAAAAAGTAAAGTCTAAGCGCATATGGCACGAAAAGGAAATCCGATTTCGGTAAGACTTGATCTGAATCGTAGTTCATATTCAAGTCGGTTCGTTGAGTCTACAATTCATGCATCTATTTTTTTCATCCTCCTTTCGTTGACTTTTCAAAACCAATTAAAAAAGGGGGGATTTCTTTGCCTGTGGTAAAACACGGGCTTCTTCTTATATTTATTCAGCTTCTTTCAATCTTTTTGATGAATGAACTGTATAACGCAGTTGTTCCTTTCCTAGCTAAGTCGGGGGACAGCGGAATTAATCCACTGCCGGGTCCCTCTGACCAGAATTCCATCTTTCCTTTAATAGAGGAGGGGGAAGTTCCTTCCGAAAGCCGGCCTAAAATCAACAGAGACCTGGAGTTCTGTATCAGTTTTCAAAATGCTTGCGATTTAGAAAGCGAGATTTCTGAGATAATGGAAACACTTTTGCACGAAAAAGGAGTAGTTGACTTGAGTCAACGTGAGATCAAACGAGAGGTGGAAGGCTTTCTTTCAAACGTTTGGGATATGGAACCCATACCCCGGAATCGAAGACTCACGGCTATTTTAAAGAGCCTCCGCTCTAGGGGCGTGAACAGCAGGAACTTCAAGGATTTTGAAAAACACATAAAAAATATTCCTGTTCTATTATAGAATGCGCAGTTTGGTTAGATAGAGATAATGGGTTTTATTACCCAGTTTGTAGCAAGCCAAAAGTTTGACTTGAGCTTTTTTCTAAGAGAAGAGAGAAGGAAAAGTATACAATTTCGTTCAAGTTCCGCTTGTCCATCGAAGCCTCTCCCCAACCTGCTTCTACGTCTCTCCTCAGGTATGTTGAACGGGCCTTGTGGCTACATAGAAAAGGGCATATAAGTCCTTTCAATCATGTATGCATGCGTGGTGAGCTGCTTGAGACTATTTACGGAGTAGAAGGAATAGGTGTGGCGATCTTCCAAATCAAGAAAGTCAAGACCGTCCCTCTCAGTACCACGATAGAAAGGGAGGTGTGAGACACTTTCGGTTGCGCTGTTGCGGTTGCTACACAGAGCAGTTTGTGTTAGGAGGGAATGAGGCGAAGCGCTTAACAGGACCCGTTTGCCAGCTTTCAAAGTCAAAGCTAGAATTCACTTAGCTAATACGAGTACCACGTGGACTGAAAGAGGGCAGGAATGGCAGGCAGGGAAACCACATGGTGGAACAAAGGGAATTCTGGGTGAACAATGGTAACAAGCTAAGCGGGGCTTCCTGGCTCCCCACCCCGTTCTAAATCAATTATTTTGAATACAATCCCCATATTGAGTTTGCTTTGTTCTTGCTAATCGAAGCCGGAAAAGGGGGAATTTCGGTGAAAAGAATCTATCCCAAATCGTTTTTATGACTTTATCGACAGCATGCCTCTCTTTCAGTGAGATCACCATGATACACAATCTTGTTGATTTGGCAAATAACCCGCCTTAAGCTTCTATCAACGCTATTTATCTAAGCTAAGAATTTTCAGTCTACAAATAGCTCCACCAGAGCTTTTGGTTTATCCGAAAGAAAGGAAAGAACAAAAGGAGATGGAAAGAGAGGAATGAGATGCAGCCTAGTCTTCCACCGTCTTTGTCCACTGTTGTAATGGGCATGCTCCTAAATCCCTGCATTCCTGTCAATGCTTTAGTCTTTCTGATTGTCTGGTCCGTACTCTGGTAGTAGGACTGGCATAGAAGGTCCTCCTGTCATGTAGGTCAGTCCCAGTTCTCCTGGATCCTTTTCAGGGACGAAGGAGCAGGTGTCAAAGCCAGCATCCATTTCCTTGTGGTCTAGTCTAATTGCTTTTGCAGAAAGAATGCAAGTCCTTAGCGGTAAGAAGAATTTTCCAGAGCTAACAGCAAGAGTCTTATTTCATAGGATTCCTCATCCTCACCCGAAGCTAATGATTCAACTCGAATTTGATTCATTATGTGAGAAACCCCTGAGACTGATTATCTTCGCCTGAACTACCGCGTAGAGGGTTGAATGCCTGTAGGGAATATCTCAGACTCCTTCTTCTTGTTTAGCACCCTTAGCCCTTTCTACCCTCTCCGCTCTAAATATCAAACCGACTTATTGACTCTTGCTTGGCCTTGACCTTGACTCTGACTTGCTGGGCTGTGAAGCGGGAACTCTCTTGGGTGGACTTCAAGCGCGATGATAGTCAGTCTGAAGTTTTCTACTATGCCTTATTAGTTCAAAGACCGGGCTTGGGGGTTAGTATCAGTGGTCAATGAAAATGTACTAGTGTGCTGTCTTAACATGCAGAAATTTGATTAGACTGCTAGCTTTACCAGCGGTAGGTGGGTTAAAAGACGGTGCATGAGCGAAGTAGGATCCTCTCTTTTTGTATCCCATCGACGATATTCTTTGGTTTTGGTACATAACAGTTTGCATAAGCAAAGTCGAATATTTGTTACAAATCTAGATCCTGCACTCTCATCTCTAGTCTCTAGCTATCATCTTAGTATATCAAATATATCTTGTACTTTCTTGGGCCTAACTAAGAAAAGAGAACAAGAGAAGAAAAGCAAAAGCAAAAGCAAATACGACTTTCAGCCAGGCTGCTTCATTCAAGTCTAGGACTTAGGCAAGACTTATCAATCGAGCTAAAGCAGTTTCATCGCATTTATCGTCTCTCACTTAGCTCTGATCTGGTGTCGTCGCTCACAGTCCAAGAAGAGTAGTCCTTTCGTTGGCTAGTGGGATTACGCTTAATGGGATAGACCGATCATCGCTTCCTTCCTCTACTACAAGCCAGCAAAGAAGTAGACTCATTCCTTTTTCACTGGCTAGCATCATAGGGATATTCGACGTTTAATGAGATAGTATAGTTCTAGACTAAAGCTAGCAAAAAACAAGACTGAGGTCGATAGGGGCATTACTAGTAATTGCTAAGGTGCTTTATGAAGTATTAACCACGCTCATCTCCAGTCGTCTTTGTGATTTCATATACTATTCCCGTATGTCATATCTCTTATTCAATCTTGCTATACGTCCAAGCTCTCCCCATCGGTAGTTGGAAGCAGAACTGAGACTGGATGTGACTGAAGGAAAAGATAGGTGTGATAGGAGGGCACGGTTAAACATGTAATCGAAGGCTCTCTCTCTCTCTCTGTGGTCTTGTGTGAACTCCTTTCCACCCATTGTTGATCGAAACTCTTGAACTGTAAGAGAGACTTCATTTAGGAGCGATCTTTTAATCCAACTAGAAATATCATAAGAGAAGAAATAGAGCTTTAGAAGCATCTTTTCTTTATGCCCAACAACTCCCATGCCTTTCTTGGTCGGACCAAGCCAACTATTTCTGACAAGTCTTTCCTCATTTTTCGAGCAAGAAGCGGAACTACAAGAAAGAATCTAATTTTTATGAAGGAATACATTTTTTTTATTAACCACACACCGGTTATGAGAGTAGTAAAGGATTATTATGTAACGATTGAAAGAACTGTAACTGACAATGCAATAATTTTTTATTATCACCATTACCATAATAATTATTATTATAACCTGAGTGCTTTTGCTGAGATGCAGACTCGGACTCAGGCACCTAGCCCGCTTGAGCAATTTTCCATTCTCCCATTGATTCCTATGAATATAGGAAACTTGTATTTCTCATTCACAAATTCATCTTTGTTTATGCTGCTAACTCTCAGTTTGGTCCTACTTCTGATTCATTTTGTTACTAAAAAGGAGGAGGAAACTTAGTACCAAATGCTTGGCAATCCTTGGTAGAGCTTATTTATGATTTCGTGCTAAACCTGGTAAACGAACAAATAGGGGGTCTTTCAGGAAATGTTAAACAAAAGTTTTTCCCTTGCATCTTGGTCACTTTTACTTTTTTGTTATTTTGGAATCTTCAGGGTATGATACCTTATAGCTTCACAGTTACAAGTCATTTTCTCATTACTTTAGGTCTCTCATTTTCTATTTTTATTGGCATTACTATAGTGGGATTTCAAAGAAACGGGCTTCATTTTTTAAGCTTCTTATTACCCGCAGGAGTCCCACTGCCATTAGCACCTTTTTTCCATTAGCACCTTTTTTAGTACTCCTTGAGCTAATTTCTTATTGTTTTCGTGCATTAAGCTTAGGAATACGTTTATTTGCTAATATGATGGCCGGTCATAGTTTAGTAAAGATTTTAAGTGGGTTCGCTTGGACTATGCTATGTATGAATGATCTTGTGTATTTTATAGGGGATCTTGGTCCTTTATTTATAGTTCTTGCATTAACCGGTCTGGAATTAGGTGTAGCTATATTACAAGCTTATGTTTTTACGATCTTAATCTGTATTTACTTGAATGATGCTATAAATCTCCATTAAAGTGGTTATTTATTTATAATTGAACAAAAGCGAGTCTGAATGGGTATACCTAGTCGTGGAGCATTCCGAGTATTTGCTTTAGGGATCGTTCCTGCGCATCTGCTTCCTTTATAGCAGTTATTGCTCTGGTTCCAGAAGGTATAGCTCTTGCCTCGGCTTCGCCTTGGAAATCGGAGACTGTTCCAATTTCCTGCTGAGATAGGCAAGCGGAGGGAGAACTAGACGTATCTTGCTAGGCAAATACAGGTTAGAATGGATAGCTTCGCTAAGTGCCGCGCAATCTGCTGCTGCTGGGTTGAGGAAAGACTCAACCCATTTCGCCCAGGAAGGATTGATTGCGAAACCTACCAAGAATTCATTTTCATTGCAGGATGGATCATAGGATCAGATGTGATCTCTCGTGTCTCCACCATAATGCCCAGGTTGGAACATGAAATGATATTATTGGCAAAAAAAGAAGGGAACGAAGTAACTCGACCCCGAAGGGGGGAGGGATTCCAGCTAGACTGTAGAAGCCGGTGGTTATGCTGGAAAAGCCTATTCTCGTCACGTTCAACGCGGGTGAACCAGCCAAATTGGAATAAAGAATATGAATAGGAATCGAAAGGTGTACCATCGATCAATGCCCGCTTTAGGTCCTCAAAAAAGTAAAAACTGGTTATACGCCCATCTTGAGAACTTAGGATCCTCTTTTTTAAAATGTCAAAACGCTTAGCTTAGTTTGTCGACTCTATCTCAACAAAGGAAGAATCGTTCATTCAAGGCACAGTCTACTTCGCTTCTTTTTCGTCATGTCAATAATAAAATGGTATCAAAACCGGATGAACAGTACGTTTTATCGAGATAGTTGGCATCCAAATCTTGTAATCACATCTCCATGGTGAAAGAGAAGGGAACAAGCAACGGACATAGAATAGAGAGGGAAAGAAAGAAGGCAAGCTGAGGTGTAGGGAAGCTAGGATCGACTCGGTCTCTGGAGCTGTAACCATAGTTTGCGAGGGTCCGAAGGAGAAAGTCGTAGCTTGTGTGTTTCTGGAATCTGGATTGGCTTCGTCTTCCGAAGGGACCCTGCCAACGCACGGAAAGCAAGCGCCAGTGGCGGTACGGCCTGAGCTATCTAGGCAAGAGTCGTCCGAGACAGAAACAAGTGGTACTGACTACACGGATGCCACTCAAACTGATGACCCATATAGGGGGAGCACGTCGCATGGGAAGAACCGGCGTTAAATGCGGGCATTGTTGCAAGTAGGCATTATAGTAGTAAATGGACATTACAAGTGGTGGAGAGTACAGAGTACTACTCCAAGCGAGACTCGTCTAAGGGTTAAAAACATGTGACAGCGGATGCGGACGGTACTGAATGGCGGGTTGATGAGCCAATAGGAAGGCCAGGGGCATACGGATCTTTTTAACCGAAAGAGAGATTGAACCAAGGAAGCAACCATACTGACTGAAGCCAGAAGAAGCGCGGGGACTGACTATCAGACAGAATGGAAGAGAGGGAAGGGAGCTCAACCGGTAGATCAGAGGGCGCTCATACTTGGCCAGCTAGCCCCGGTCGCTTTCTATATGAACCTGATGAGCTGATCGGGGGCGATTCCGTCTTGTCCATACAAAGGCGACTTTTATCTTCGAAGGCCTTTCCTAGTGCCGAAGAAATAGACTTCGCCCGTACGCAAGCGTAAGACCTCTTCGAGGTGAAGGTTTAGATCATTCAGTGAATGCAAGTTCTTGATCCGACCGGGGATTGGATGCGGCAGGGGGCTCACGCTCTCGACTCCCCCAATAGCGCTACAGGGGAGTCGTCCTTGTGAAGACTCTATAGCTTTTTAGATGATCTCGATCGGGACGGGAAGACCTCTAGAGCTTTTTTTCATTGAGCGAAAAAGTCGCCCTGAGAAAAGAGAATCTTGATGCGGAGTCTTCCGCATAACATAAACACATTCTTGTTCCTATTAACAAAACTCCCCCTTTTTCAAAAAGAAGCCCCGCTCAACAAGGGGCCCCACTCTGATAAGGAAGAATTCCGGTCCGATGGCTGTTCTCCACTAACCACAAGGATATAGGGACAATTACCTACCGAATGGTCCATGCCGGACCTTGTTCGGGCAGTAAATGGAGAAGATTTCAGTACCCTAGTCAGGTTTATGACTTACAAGCCAATGGAACTCATAGTTGGGTATGGGAGGAGATTGTAAATCTCCTCTATTTAATCAACTATGTTTTCTAATGTAGGTTCTGGAGTTCTAACATTTGAATTTCTCTTACATTCTACGTTCCCGAAACGGATCCTATCAAATATTTCACATTTTCTATGATCATCTCTATTTCAGGTATTCAGGGAATCCTCCTTAATAGACGAAATATTCCTATTATGTCAATGCCAATTGAATCAATGTTATTAGCTGTGAATTCGAACTTTTTGGTATTTTCCGTTTCTTCGGATGATATGATGGGTCAATCATTTGCTTCATTGGTTCCAACGGTGGCAGCTGCGGAATCTGCTATTGGGTTAGCCATTTTCGTTATTACTTTCCGAGTCCGAGGAACTATTGCTGTAGAATCTATTAATAGCATTCAAGGTTAAACATGACTCCTAGAGAGTTACAAAATACGAAGTTCTCTTTTCGTTCTCTTCTTTCTTTTTTCTTTTTACTTGGTTGGCAGGGTCAGGGCCTTTCTCGCTGGACGAGCGCATCCGATTCTAAAGTCCTTTCCTAAACCACTTCCCGTTCAGTTGCTGAAAGATAGAGAAGGCTTTCTAAATGAGATTGAGTTCCACGAATCCAGGCTAGAAAGATGTTATTTGCTGCTATTCTGTCACACCCCCAAAATCCACACGCGGAGTACCACCGCTTGGAGGCGTGACATGACCAGGATCAAGCCACCAATCATATCAAACATAGTATTTAAGTGTAAAAGTAGGAAAAGGTAATTCATCTTGACATGACTGATGTTCATAACCAAACATTGTTTAAGTAGCGGAAGCATAATAATGAAAACCCAAAATAAGTTATAAGTTCAAATATCGTCTACGATCCGTATCCCACAACGACCTGCTCCTTCCTGTGCAAGCTCCATATGTACCTAAGGTCCTGCAAGGCATGTAACAGAGAATCAACAACTAGTTGAGCGAGTTCACAGTAAATAAGTTCGTAATTGTAAGTTTGTTTCGTAACATGTGGCGCTACTAGGCCGATCGTATGTTCTAGTGGGGGCTTCCCATGTTGCATATACACTAGACTATTTGTAACCATAAGTGTTCTTCACAACCGAGAACAGTAGTACGTACATAGTTTACGTAGGCTTTTCGTAAGTGTCCTTCACAACCGAGGACAGTATTGAGTATAAGTTCACGTAGGTTTTACGTAAGTATCCTTCACAACCGAGGATAGTATTGAGTATAAGTTCACGTAGGTTTTACGTGAGTATCCTTCACAACCGAGGATAGTATTGAGTATAAGTTCACGTAGGTTTTACGTAAGTATCCTTCACAACCGAGGATAGTATTGAGTATAAGTTCACGTAGGTTTTACGTGAGTATCCTTCACAACCGAGGATAGTATTGAGTATAAGTTCACGTAGGTTTTACGTATGTGTCCTTCACAACCGAGGACAATGGTATGGTAGTCTAGTATCAGTGTATGTACAAATCTATTCAACCTTATTCCTTCCATCCCATTCCCCAAACCCTGGGAATCCCATGCCTTAGTAAGGGTGTGAACTCACCTTGTTTGCTCGGTATGCTAAGTGTATGCTCACAAGTAATCAATCGCGTCCTAAAGTAGGCACGTATGTGAAATCAGTTTGAGTTCAAGTCGTTCACGTATAAGCATACAACACGTAATCACAGTCATGTACAATATGGTTACACTTAACAGCAGTTAACTAACCCAGTTAACACTTAACAGAATATAAACATGTTACTGTGCAGATTGTGTATACGACGAAACACCCCTGTTTCGTCGTTCTTACCCTTCGACGAAACACCAGTTTCGTCATTGCTCAGATTCGTCGCAAAGGTCTCGACGAAATAGATTCCTGTTTCGTCGTTACCTGCGTTTCGTCGATAGCGATCTGATTCGTCATGCATTTGATTTGTCACAAGTCAGTTACGTCACATACAGAAACCCTAATCAACCTAACAGCCATCACAAATATCAGAAATCGTATGGAGATCAATGTGCACCCAAAATCATCATAACTCAATCATCAAAGTATAATCGTCTTAGCATAACCCTAGTTTATGTGAACAACGTATCGATTAATCAAACCACAAACATATCATCGAACCCTATCAAGATACTAACGTGTTACCAAAATCAGATCATATTAACAACATACAGAACCGAGTATCTGATCATATTAAGTTTCGCTTATAATTACACATCCGATTAACCATGTATATCGACATCTATATCATCGTGCACATATATTCATAATCCGTTTCGTAAATCAGCAGGTACATATACACATAACAAGAAATCAGAAACATTAACGGAACCGAGTTAACGAACCCGTACTAACCGAGATGAAAGTTTGATCGCACAAAGGTTTCCGGTGGGTTCTAGTTCGCCGTCACACAGCAGAGAGTTTCTCTAGGGTTTCTGGTTTGCTAAAATGTGTCAAATGGGATCATTCTACGCAATATAACAAGTCTAACAGTACTGGGCCCGAACTGGGCTTCGGCGTAATACTGGGCCGGCGAAACAATCTGTTTCGTCGAGATGAGTTTGGCGAAACAGCCTTGTTTCGTCGAGTGTGTTCATGGCGAATCACAACTCTGTTTCGTCGAGTTGTTTCATATGTTCAGTAGTTTATGTTATTTCAAATACACTAAGTCTCATGCTATAATATCAACACATAACCAAGCAAACATAATACTTTTATTATCACACAAAGTGTATCGTTACAAATCAGACGAGTCAAACAACTAGACCGTCAAAGTCAACGTGCAATAATTGCGAATAAAGAATGTCGGAAACTCAAGTTGTCACATTATCCCCAACTTGAAAGAAATTTCGTCCCGAAATTTAGCATGCGGTTACTGAGGAAGCTAGGTAAGTTATCGTTTACTAGTTTCCCTGGGGTGTCACATCATTCCCCCGTTGAGTTGGAATTTCATTCCGAAATTCCGTAGTAGCTTCAGCCTCAATAGTAGTTGCATTATTTTCGAACAACTGGGGATATTTGAGTTCCATTTGATCTTCGCGCTCCCAGGTGAACTCTGGGCCGCGACGGGAGTTCCAACGAACTCGTACAAGAGGTATTCTAGTGTTCTTGAGGACCTTAACATCCCGGTCCGTGATTTCAACTGGTTCTTCGACGAAATGCAACCGTTCGTCGATAGTGAGCTCCTTCAAAGGAACTACGTGGGTCTCATCTGACAGAAACTTCTTCAGATTCGACACGTGAAAGACGTTGTGAACTGCACTGAGTTCAGCTGGTAAGTTCAGTCTGTAGGCCACTTTGCCTATTTTCTCAATAACTTCGAAAGGTCCAACGTATCGTGGATTGAGTTTGCCGCGTTTGCCAAAACGAACCACACCCTTCTAGGGTGAAACTTTAAGTAGCGCTCGATCCCCAACCTGGAATTCGAGTAGTTTCCTGTCTTTATCAGCGTATACTTTCTGACGGTCACGAGCTGCCGCCATGCGTTGTCGTATTTGAGCAATCTTTTCAGTAGTATCAACTACCATTTCTGGACCTGTGATTTGACTTTCCCCCACCTCTGCCCAACAGAGAGGTGACCGGCACCTACGCCCGTACAATGCCTCGAATGGTGCAGCTTTAATGCTGGTGTGGTAGTTGTTGTTATACGAAAATTCCACGAGTGGCAGATGTTTCTCCCAACCATTGCCAAAGTCAATTACGCACGCCCGAAGCATGTCTTCTAAAGTTTGAATAGTGCGCTCAGACTGCCCATCTGTCTGAGGGTGATAAGCTGTGCTCATGTCTAAACGAGAGCCAAAAGATTTGTGCCTTGCTTGCCACAGTTCTGAAGTAAAACGTGCGTCACGATCAGAGATGATGGAGGTGGGCACTCCGTGCCTCGAGACCACTTCTTTTAAGTAAATGTCTGCCAAGGTAGAGAACTTGTCTGTTTCTTTGATTGCTAAGAAGTGAGCAGACTTTGTGAGTCGATCTACGATCACCCAAATAGTATCATTTCCGCGCTGAGATCTAGGTAGGCCAGTAACAAAATCCATAGAAATTTGCTCCCATTTCCATTGTGGTATTTCAGGTTGTTGGAGTGGTCCTGACGGTTTCTGATATTCTGCCTTGACTCTCGCACAAGTCAAGCATTTGCTAACGTATGTGGCTATGTGGGCCTTCATGCTAGGCCACCAATATGTAGTTCTGAGGTCGTGGTACATCTTATCCGAACCAGGATGTACTGAGTAGCGAGACTTATGAGCTTCATCCATTACTAGCTCGCGTAGGTTGCCGTACAGTGGGACCCAAATGCGTCCTGTGACGTAGTAAGCACCATCTTCCTTCTGTTCTAAGCGTTGCCTTGAGCCGCATAGGGCTTCAGCCCTGACGTTGTCTGGTTTCAATGCTTCTATCTCTGATCCCGTCATCTTCATGTTAAAGAACTCCACTTCCAACTTGTGGATGGCATCATAACTACTGTATTCACAGTTGATCAGTTCCTTAAAATCATTCCATGGGGTGGCATTAGCAGCCGCCAGCCCCAGTATCGTAACTTGCGCGCTCCACCAAGTTTGCGCAGTACCTTCGAGAATATCAGTGGCATATTTCACCTTACGAGCCTCAGGTCATTCGCACATTTTGAAGGCCGATTCGAGTGTCGCTGAAAGTAGTAGGACGACAGTCCATAAAAATCGTGTATGTGCACACAGGTGGCTGAGCGTGTTGACTTGTCGTGTGCGTAAGAGTAATCAAAATTAAGCACAAGTGTTGAGTTACGAGAGTAGGATCTAAGGATCCTAGAGTAAGTGGTGATGGCAGGTTACACCTCCTGCCTGGGCAGCTGCGAGTGCTGCAGTAACTTGTTCAGTGATCGAAGCCGCCAACTGGGCTTGAGTTAGGTTAACGCGTCCACACATGATCTTGACATCAAGGAGAACATGTGGGTGAGAGGTTCGCGAATAGTGCGAAGAGAGTGAGCACACAAGTGTCCTCATGCAATAACAAATAGTGAGCAATGTAATCTAAGCATACCACGAGCAAAGTTCTATGTAGTTCTAGCAAGTAGGTAAGGTAACATGAATAGTAGTACCTATGATGTTGAGCCTTGCACGTGGAGCGAAGCGTCGTTGTGGATCGTTGAGAGCACTGTTCTGGTTATAGTCTGGTTTTAATAAAAATGTTTTCCCCTTATTAAAACCGAGTTCTCTATAACCAATGGCTCTGATACCAATCTGTCACACCCCCAAAATCCACACGCGGAGTACCACCGCTTGGAGGCGTGACATGACCAGGATCAAGCCACCAATCATATCAAACATAGTATTTAAGTGTAAAAGTAGGAAAAGGTAATTCATCTTGACATGACTGATGTTCATAACCAAACATTGTTTAAGTAGCGGAAGCATAATAATGAAAACCCAAAATAAGTTATAAGTTCAAATATCGTCTACGATCCGTATCCCACAACGACCTGCTCCTTCCTGTGCAAGCTCCATATGTACCTAAGGTCCTGCAAGGCATGTAACAGAGAATCAACAACTAGTTGAGCGAGTTCACAGTAAATAAGTTCGTAATTGTAAGTTTGTTTCGTAACATGTGGCGCTACTAGGCCGATCGTATGTTCTATTAGTGGGGGCTTCCCATGTTGCATATACACTAGACTATTTGTAACCATAAGTGTTCTTCACAACCGAGAACAGTAGTACGTACATAGTTTACGTAGGCTTTTCGTAAGTGTCCTTCACAACCGAGGACAGTATTGAGTATAAGTTCACGTAGGTTTTACGTAAGTATCCTTCACAACCGAGGATAGTATTGAGTATAAGTTCACGTAGGTTTTACGTGAGTATCCTTCACAACCGAGGATAGTATTGAGTATAAGTTCACGTAGGTTTTACGTAAGTATCCTTCACAACCGAGGATAGTATTGAGTATAAGTTCACGTAGGTTTTACGTGAGTATCCTTCACAACCGAGGATAGTATTGAGTATAAGTTCACGTAGGTTTTACGTATGTGTCCTTCACAACCGAGGACAATGGTATGGTAGTCTAGTATCAGTGTATGTACAAATCTATTCAACCTTATTCCTTCCATCCCATTCCCCAAACCCTGGGAATCCCATGCCTTAGTAAGGGTGTGAACTCACCTTGTTTGCTCGGTATGCTAAGTGTATGCTCACAAGTAATCAATCGCGTCCTAAAGTAGGCACGTATGTGAAATCAGTTTGAGTTCAAGTCATTCACGTATAAGCATACAACACGTAATCACAGTCATGTACAATATGGTTACACTTAACAGCAGTTAACTAACCCAGTTAACACTTAACAGAATATAAACATGTTACTGTGCAGATTGTGTATACGACGAAACACCCCTGTTTCGTCGTTCTTACCCTTCGACGAAACACCAGTTTCGTCATTGCTCAGATTCGTCGCAAAGGTCTCGACGAAACAGATTCCTGTTTCGTCGTTACCTGCGTTTCGTCGATAGCGATCTGATTCGTCATGCATTTGATTCGTCACAAGTCAGTTACGTCACATACAGAAACCCTAATCAACCTAACAGCCATCACAAATATCAGAAATCGTATGGAGATCAATGTGCACCCAAAATCATCATAACTCAATCATCAAAGTATAATCGTCTTAGCATAACCCTAGTTTATGTGAACAACGTATCGATTAATCAAACCACAAACATATCATCGAACCCTATCAAGATACTAACGTGTTACCAAAATCAGATCATATTAACAACATACAGAACCGAGTATCTGATCATATTAAGTTTCGCTTATAATTACACATCCGATTAACCATGTATATCGACATCTATATCATCGTGCACATATATTCATAATCCGTTTCGTAAATCAGCAGGTACATATACACATAACAAGAAATCAGAAACATTAATGGAACCGAGTTAACGAACCCGTACTAACCGAGATGAAAGTTTGATCGCACAAAGGTTTCCGGTGGGTTCTAGTTCGCCGTCACACAGCAGAGAGTTTCTCTAGGGTTTCTGGTTTGCTAAAATGTGTCAAATGGGATCATTCTACGCAATATAACAAGTCTAACAGTACTGGGCCCGAACTGGGCTTCGGCGTAATACTGGGCCGGCGAAACAGTCTGTTTCGTCGAGATGAGTTTGGCGAAACAGCCTTGTTTCGTCGAGTGTGTTCATGGCGAATCACAACTCTGTTTCGTCGTGTTGTTTCATATGTTCAGTAGTTTATGTTATTTCAAATACACTAAGTCTCATGCTATAATATCAACACATAACCAAGCAAACATAATACTTTTATTATCACACAAAGTGTATCGTTACAAATCAGACGAGTCAAACAACTAGACCGTCAAAGTCAACGTGCAATAATTGCGAATAAAGAATGTCGGAAACTCAAGTTGTCACATATTCTATCTATTTGTGCATCAAGTTCGAAGAAGATCTCAATCTATAATGAAGAAATGATAGTAGCTCGTTGTTTTATAGGCTTTATCATATTCAGTTGGAAGAGTTTTGGTAAGACTTTCAAAGTGACTCTCGACGGGAGAATCCAGGCTATTCAGGAAGAATCACAGCAATTCCTCAATCCTAACGAAGTAGTTCCTCCGGAATCCAATGAATAACAACGATTACTTAGGATCAGCTTGCGAATTTGTGGCACCGTAGTAGAATCATTACCAACGGCACGCAGTGGGCCTAAGTGCGAAAAGACAGTGCAAGCTTTGTTATGCCGAAACCTAAATGTGAAGGCTTTGAGCCTTGGTTTTCTCTGGGCGATTTTGGTGACATTGTCAAACCCTAGGCGATTCTATCTGTTTCCTGATCTCGATCGATCTTGGTTAGATTCTTAGGAGTTGATTTCTTCTCTGGTAAGGAATCCTCTTTTCCTAGGCGCTAAACTTTTGAAATCAGATTAGGGTTTCGTATTTAGGGTTCTGTCTTTTTCTGTACTTCAGATTGTTACGATTCTGAGAGAAGAATACTTTCTGCAAACTGTTACGGGGTGAGCGGCTGATCTGAAAATCATACTTAGGGTTTTCGGCGGTCCGTTTCTTTGTTGCTGATTGAGTCGCATCCAGTTTTGTGGTTTTATCAGTGCTTCACAAACAGTTCACATATCTTCCTGGCTGGTTTGTTTATTCAGATTATGTGCGAAATCTGATTAGGGTTCTCAACGAATGGATGATTGTAAAACAGATGATCGCGGTAAACCTTCACTCTCTTTTGAGAGCTTTGCCAACCGTGTGATTGATGTTGAGGGGAATACATGGTTGCCTTGTCGGGGATTCGTTCAGACGTCTCAAACAGAACCCAAGAAAGCTAACATCATTGATGAATTGCTTAAGTCTTCAGTTCAAGTCCCTGTGGAGAATATGCAGCCAAACATTACGGGTTTGGAAAACAGTGAAGTTCATGCAAGTTTCCAGGTTCGTTCTGATCTAGGTAGTGTTTCGAAGCCTATGTCCTATGCTGATTCAGTTGTGGCAACCAAGAACAAACAGGTAAACTTTAGAACTCTTGCGAGTCCGGTATTGCAAGATGGTTGTGATGTGGTGCTTCCCCGGGAATCTATTAAACAAGTTCAAGATAGGTTAGCTAATACGCTGTATGGGTATTTCTTGGGGGATCGAGTGGCTTATCCGGTTGTTGAGTACTTTGTGAGAAATAATTGGAAGAAATTTGGTTTACAAAAGTCAATGATGAATGCCAAAGGGTTTTTCTTTTTCAAGTTTGCGGATAAAGATGGTATGATGAATGTTCTTAAAGAAGGGCCATGGATTATTCGTTCTCAACCTATCTTCCTTAGTGTGTGGTCGCCTACTACGAGACTAGAGAAGAAGGAAGTTCAAAAGATACAAGCTTGGGTTAAAATTCATGATGTTCCTATAGTTGCTTATACGGAAGATGGATTGAGTATGATTGCTACGGCTATTGGTGAGCCGAAATTGTTGGATTCGTACACCACTTCAATGTGTACGGATGCTTGGGGTAGGAGTAGTTATGCAAGAGCTTTAATAGAAATTTCAGCTGAGAACGACTTTAAAGAGGAAATAGTTATAGCGGTGCCTGAGCTGGAAGGTGAAGGTTTTATTAAAGTGAAGATGGTTGTGGAATATGAATGGAGTCCTCATAGGTGTGGCCATTGTAAAGTATTTGGACATTCTGATGATTCTTGCTCGAGACAGACTAGGGAGCTTCCAAAGGCAGTGCCTAAACCCTAGAAACAAAATATTGGGAAGCAACCTCGTGGTCCGGTGAAAGCTACAGCAGTGGATGAAGATGGTTTTATGGATGTGGATGGTAAAAAAGTGGCAAGGATACCTAGTTTTCTTGTTAATAAAGCTAAGCCGAAATTTGAGTACAGGCCGCTTGGGGTTAAATCGAATGGAGGGGTAAAGAAGTCAGATCCTTCGGCTAGCGTGGTGTCCCAGAACCCGTTTGATGTTCTAAGGGATGAGAAGGGAATGGTTCGTCAAAAGAGTAAGGGGACGGGGGAAGATATAGCTGATTCTGATGATGAGGAGGTGGTTGAAGTCTATAATGAAACAAATGAATTTATGATTTCGGGTACAAATCCTTTGTCTTCAAAAGCAGGGGCAAGCACCTCTTCCACGAAGTTCGCCAATGGATAGACTGTGTTTGGTTCGTGTGAAGGAGATGCTGGTTCGTGGCAATTTTATTTTTGACGATGGAGGATGATGTTTCTTGTTAGTTATGTTTTGTTTGTCTACTGATCATTTTTTATAATGTAAAGTAGGCTAGGTTATGGGATGTCATAGGTTATTTTTGTTTGGTTTGGATTACATATATGGGGCATGTCCTGTATATGAACTAGTGTGGAACTCATCCTCACTACTTGTACTTATTTGCGGTTGTTTTAATAGAATCACCGGGGTAACCCTTTACCCAAAAAAACACTTCCAAATGCCACTTCTTCCCGTCGCATCCGTCTTCAGGACGATCTAGTCATAGGTTTTCACTTCTCAGTGAGTGAAAGATTTGTCCCCCGGTCTACGTTGAAAGCTTCTATAGTAGAACTCATTCGGGAGGGCTTGGTGGTCTTAAGAAGGGTTCGGGTGGGGGCTGAATAAAGAGAGAAATCTGAAGGTGGGCTATCTAACTCTCGGGAAATCAGGGGTTTTGTCGGGGAATCGGTGTCGTGGTGGTGCTAAGACTTGGTAAAGAATGAATCTGTTTGCTTGACCTATCGAGCCTATAGTTCTTCTGATTTGGCTAACATCCTTCGATGACAAGCCTACCGAAGGAAGACGCACCGGGAACCTACTTCTATCTCATCAGATGCTGGCTATCCCACCTTCTACTCTATCAGCTACTCTAATTTGGGTTGGTCATAGGTTGACAGTTTCTGGATTTGAACTATTGGAAGACAAAAGAGAACCGATTTAGACGAATAGTGTGCCGTTACCCTCAAAAGCCTACATTAGCAGTGCGGGTGAAATCAGACTGAAACCAAGTCCAAGAAGACCGAGGAGGACTTGGGGTAATAGAACAAGGGAGGAAGAAAGGTGCTTCAGCTCCAGTTCAGCAAAGGTAGACTTTTCCAGGTTTGCTAGAGAGGGCGAGATTCATCTTTTCTCTAAGTATACAACACTTCCCGCAAGGTTCAACGTTGTCTCTGTTAAATCACTTCTTTCCTGTTGCTGATCCAAATTTGTACTTGTGAACTGCTGTTGAGTTTGATTTAGGTATAAAAATGAAAGTTGCTAAACAGTTTTTTAAGGGCTTACAGTTACCATAGAATTTGTTTTATAGACTGTGTTCATGGATGCTTTGTATGTAAAGAAGAAGAAGGTTTGGATGCTTTGAACGACCTCTGGGAATAGAACGCTCAGGAAAGCCACACCAATGGTTGAGAGAGGGGTAAGCGGGAAGATCACAGATCTTCCCGCTTAGCTGCACTGCTCTCTGAGCTCTTTTGTCCGCTATCGCTTCCTCTAGTACTAGCTCTGATCTCTCTTCAGCAGTTGCAGTACGATTCTTTCATTCATCTCCTGCCCTTTATAGTCGTAATCGCTAGAAACTCTATATCATTGGCAATTGGCATTGACGTAATCTTTTTTCTCCTGTCGGAAGGGGGTCCTGTCGAAAGCAAGAAAAGCCATTGCAAATGGCGTGCCCTTACTCTAATTATAAATAAAGCTCTTTTGCGCTCTTGGGCGGGCCTGTAGCAAGTATCTAAAAAATGTTTTCTTTTCGGCCTATGGTTCGGTCAAAGCAATGACTTGAGTAAGGAAGTAGGACCTTTTTACCCCGGCTGTGAGTTATTACTGGCCCCTCTCTGTCTCTCCCCCGCGCTGTGAATGAAGTGAGTAATTCGTTGGTGCTTGCCCTTCAGTAAGTAGTTCGGATGGCTGGATACATGCTACGCTCTGTCACGCTTGGCTGACCGCGAGAAGCCTTAGGGTAAAATAATCTTTAACAGCAATTTGAGAGCATCTTTGGAAATGAAAGAAGGGTTTAACCTGACTTTCACTTTCATAAAAAGAGAAAACTGGACTTGCACTTTAAGAAATGGAATTGCGATGAGCCAGAAGTTAGAATATCGCCTAACCACCTGTCTCCGTCTCCCGTAGTTCCCCCCAGAAACATCCGTTTGCCTACTTCTACTCTGGCCGAGGGTAATAGTCTTTTTGAGAACCAAGTGGCCCTTGAGGAAGACCTTCATAAAACCCCTCTAACTCGGGGAAAGGAATTCAAACCCATAAAATGAGTCAAGTCTATGATAGGTACCAATAGTCTTTATGGCACGCTTACCCCTAATGCAAAGCACCAATGACTTCGGTCTTCTGAAAGGGGCTTAGGGCATATCATCAAAGAAAGAATCCCGAGGAAGGGGTGAAGCTGAGATTAGAAAAGGTTTCTCCTGCTGTTGCTAGTTCTTCCGTTGTTGGTAGTTCCTCAGGTCGGGTTGTTTCTTTTTCAGAGCTTTTTCAATTCTTTCAGAACCTTTCGTATGCGCCTATTGGAAGATTTGGGCTACCTCCTCTCTTTCCGATATCATTCAGATAATAAGCCAGTCTGGTTTATTATTATTAGATAGTGAGTGGGTAAGAGAGGTGCTTGGTCTGTCTCCGAATGTGGGCCTAGAAGCATTAGCCGAGTCTCTGAATATTCCCGAGGGTTCTCAGGATAAAGACAGCCTTAAGGTGCTAACGGAGCTTCCACGGTCTCAGTCCATGAAGGTGCTTGCTTTATTGGTTGGCAGCTTGGTTATAGTCATTATGAAGAATGAAGGAGCACTGCTGCACTTCCACGACATGGGAAAGGATCATGGGATGAGGAAAAGAAAGAAAAGGTGCAAGGTGAGGAGATATCGAGAGGTAGAATAGCTGAAATGAGTTCAAAGGAATTAGTTAAGACACGCTTCTTTAGCACAGGCCACAGAGTGAAGTTGGAAGGTTCAATGAACTACGCGAATGGCAAATCTTGGGCGCTGTTGTTGTCTATATACAAGTGGCGTAGGCGAAGCTGTGGCGACTCGTGGAGTAGACAGCGAGCTCCGCTTGAACAGAAAGCATCAAGCTGCAAGCACTACTCTAAAAGCAGTGAGCTCCGCAACAAAAGCGAAGCGAGCCGCGGTAGCCTATTCAGTTTTTCAGCTGCATCGTACCATACTATGGGAGGGGTCCGTACCTCCTTTAGATAGAGCCCCCTGCTCCTAATGTAGAGCTAGAACTACTGCTACCTTGGAATCCGCGGTCACACATAAGTATCTCGCCTTCCAAAAAGGCTGCTAATTAGCACTAATAGTAATGGGGACCCTCGATCAAGAAGGACTTCGGAGACTGCAATCGAATTGATCAAAAAATCGAAAGGGGGCCAACTCTTCTAGTTGCGCCTCTAACCTTACTACGCTACCCTGATAAAAGGTCGAATTCAGCAGGACTGCAGGCACGAAATGCCGATCAAATCCGTTAAAGGAAGCCTAATCAAAGCGGGCAAACAAGAAGATCTGACTGGGCTGATGATGGACCGGATCTCGAAAGGCGAGAGGCTTTCATAAAGACGTATGATAAAAGGAGGGTCGAGAGAGGCTTATTGCACGATCCACCCAAGCCAGCTAAGCTAATAAATGTTGCATAAGATAAGAGAGTGGGAGGCCGGCCCCCGCCCATCTGGAGGTGCACACCCATTTATGAACATATACAAAGGGCTAAAGAGAGAAGTCCATGGAGAACTACCAAATCCAATTACTTTGATTTGTTCGTACCATTCTGTCATCGATCACTGCTGGGTCGGTTGGTGAGTCACCTAAAAAAAGCATCGAGAAAGGGAAAGCATATATGTTTTATGAAATGATCAGCGGTTTCATTTATGCTATGCCCTGCATCGTGTTCGTCTGTGTTTATTGAGCTTTCAGCGCCATGCGCTTTGCTTCGCTTTATAAAAGAGAGAGAGCCTTGTCTTGAGAGTGAAAAGAAAGGGCAAGCGATAGAAAGGATAGTCCCTCGCGCGTTCGCGAGAACTACTAGAAAATGGTGAGATCATTAGATCATTAGTGAAAGAAGGACCAACGACGATCCTATCCTAAAGGAGAAGAAGGAGTAGGAGGAGTCAGTTTTCTTTGAAGATCGAGGAATCAATCTCCAAATTATGCCATTCGGAAGAAGTCTTCTACAGAGGGAAAGCCTGTTACGAGTAAGTGGAGAGGAAAGATCTCCAGAGATTCTTATCTCATTCCATTCCAGTGGCTCAACCAGTAACCAATGGCGAAAACTAAAAAATCCATGGTTTCCCGGTAGAACCCTATATCGCCCAAGTTGTTTCAGAACTGGGAAAAAGAAGCGTTTTTTCGCATAGCTTGCGCATAGTGCAGGTCCCACTTGTATATCGTATTTGGCCGAAGAAGCATCGGACAAGTTGGAGTTCTTACCTTCTTGGGATTCCATGGACCAAGATCTGATTTTATTATATGGGGAATACCGATCTACTTTAGTAGATTATATGGATGTAGAAAAGCTTCTCATTTTGATGAATTGGAAACATCTCTTTTCCATTTCTATTTAACCAGTTCATATCTTTGTTTCGTGTGTTCCCCAGAGGAATTCGATCTCTTCAATCTCGGGATACCACCTAAATAACTATAACTGCGGCCAGAGAGTCATATAGGTCGGGAAGAAAGAGTCTGAGGTTGGGTTGGACGACATACATCTTGGTTGGTCCCACCACCACTGGGGATTGGACATATATAGAATCTTTCTTCTAAAAAAGTCTTCTATTTATTATATTTTATATTCTTATTTATTGAAATAGCTGCAAGACCACAAAATGGGGTGAAAAAAACAAAAAGCCCTTCTTTTAAGTTCCTCCCAGATACATGGCTTACATACCCGGCTCAACCTTCATAGAAAACAATCGAATCGAGGGTCCGGAGGAGAATTGGCCATTCAATCTTATGAACTAATCGAGACTGAAACTGGAGAAAGAGATACGAACGGAAAGGAATAACCAATCGATGAAAGAACATGAAACCATTCTGTTTCAATAGAGGTACGAGAAAGAGTTGGGGGCAATGAAGTAGGTGAAGTGGTTGGATTTTGCGAGCTGTTCCCACCACTGCTGGATGTGATTCCAAGAGCCGAACGAGAATGAATACCACACAGAAAAGTCAAGACCAGGCTCCCTAACGGAATGTTTAACCGATCCATTCCGGATTGACCGAATTGGTACGGAAGTTGTAACATGGGAAAACCACAGAAAACACGACTTATTTGAATAACCCAGTGACCTACCAATTGTAGAAGTAGGATTTTTGGCAAGCAATAAGCACTTAAATAATACAATTCAAGTGTACCATCTTCTTTCTCATTTCGAGGAAAAGGTGCGGAAGGAAAAGGAATCAACGGAGGGATCCGAATCGGACCTAAATGGGAATGACATGAAAAGTCTTTTTCAAAACCTAGCATTAAGGGCGTTCCGACGATATATGAGAGGAATGGAGAAAAACTCGTGATTGGTGTGGAGGGGAAGGTCTTTTTATAATATAGTTCAAGAAAGAGTCGTCTCATTTCCTTACTTCTTCGTTCTTTCTAATTCATTCACTTCAAGACTGGTTCTGAACGCCACGTAACATCATCTTCAAACAACCTCCATCGTACCGGTGCGACCACTAAAGAATTGCTTATACACTAAACAGCTGCTTATATACGCTTACTAAAAGACTGACTTTTATTCATATTCAATTCATTAGGCCAGCGTGAAACTAAGAAAGATAGATGTGCCTAAGGCGTAAGCAAACTGTGCACGCTAAGAGAAGAGGAGAGATGTTCGCAATGACTACCATAAGAAAGCCGCCCCCTATCTCTAAAAGGGCCCGTCACTTCGTTCGTACCTTCTTGGCTTAGGCTTGCAACTTCACTTACTTTATGGCCTTGCTTTTTATAGCAGAAGCTAAGCGCCTGAAAAGCGGGCTAAGAAAGGTTGCTTCTGTCCACCAGTAGCGGAAGATGGGGTTACCGTACATACAAGGGTCTTCCAGTTCTTACGGAAGCTCTTTCTTACTAGTCAAGTAGTACACTGTATCTTATCTTATAGCCCGGCGCGGCGGGTCGCCTTTTTAATTCAGTAGATAGAAGAAAGTATTAGATAAGGAGTAGGTGAGTGAGTCCTCGCTGACCTGAGCGATTTTGATCACCTAGCAGGCCTTTTATTTGGTAGGTAACATCGCCAAAGCGTATCATCAGATTTTACTACGAAGGAAGGAACTCGCCAGAAGATCGGTCTGCAAGAAAGGCCTACTTATCCGCGGGTTCATTGACAAAACCGCCGTAGGAATGGAGACCTTTCAATAGAGTGGAGGCAGACTGATCAACGAGAAAGAGGCCCTACTCACTACAAAGGAATACACCACAAGATCGAACTGCACTCATGCCTCTCCCGCATCAAGTTGACCACCAGACTGGAGCTTCATAACATGTTGACGAAGACTTCCGAACTGAGGGTTCGGTCAGTACAAGAGACTACTTTGTCTCCTCGGAAGAAGAATAGCCCCGCTCTCTAGCCGACTGATCCTGTTGATCAAACTGGGAGGGAACGTGTCACATTAGAGGTGAACGATCAGAGGTGTCCTCTAATCACTATGATGAGCTGGTCCCTCTTTTAGTAAACTCAGCTATGAATATTCAAAAATGAATGTCGGCCTCTTTCTTTCACAGCTAACCCCATTTTATTAATGCCGAGACTTTCTCTTTCGTTGAGCCCCGAGCTTGTGGTCCTCCTTTGAGTTTGGGTTCAATTGGATGAATCTGTCAAGTCAAGGTCAACGTACGTAACAGCAAGGATGGTGCATCGCTTCTTTCTCGTTCTCGCTCGGGAGCCAAAACGAACACGCCTGCTATCTACTGTACTGGACCTTCGACCAGGCATTCTACCTTTGTCGAATCGGAACCAATACCACTACATTACGCTCGAACAGTTGAGCGGTCGCCGACCCTTCCGTGCACAGATATAGATTCATTCTTCGTACCTGGTCCAGCCTCACAACTCTTCGTAGGTTGGTAAGAAGTCAGTCTTGTTTGGTAAGACGGAATTTGACAAAGAAAAGAGAGTGCTCGCCCCGGCCAACAAAGACCGGAATTACAAAGATAACTGCTCCTCCCCTTCTCCGTCTTTAAGGCTTTAAGGCGAACCGTATGGCGGCTGGAAATAAAGACGACCTCACCTTCTCGTAGATGGTGTCAGTGAGAGCCGTTTTAGTACCCCCCCTGACCTTTTTCTGTAGATAGAATCTTCAATGAGTGGAAACAAGCAACCTTACTAAGCTAAGAAAGGTGCTTGTTGAGTAAGGCCGGCTTTTTTCGAATACTTGAGCGCTTCTTTCTCATATCGATCATTCAATATCCTTGACTTTTCAATATGGGGCGCGTTAGCTAGGCCGTTTTCTTGCAGGAGTGCTAGCACACGCCGTTACGTTTTCTTTGCTTGCTCTGCAGTACGAGCCTCATACAAAGCCGTGCCCCTTTAATATGATGAAGAGGGGCCGCCCTCTTTGATTTTCCGCACCAATCCTTATTTACTACTACGTCTTTTTGGGGTGTATAGCTCAGTTGGTAGAGCATTGGGCTTTTAACCTAATGGTCGCAGGTTCAAGTCCTGCTATACCCAAACCTAACTTGCACTATACTATGAGTAAGGATGCGTAGTAGCGCAAAGAGCACTCTTTGGCCTTTAGATTAGAGGCGCTTCGCCGTCTTTGATTGGATGGAAACAGATATCTTAAGTGTGCAGTGAAGGATCTTTATATTCTAGGTAGCCAGCCAAAGCGCTTACTTTTCATCAAAGGGGCCGTAATCAGCCTCAAGATTTGAGATTCCGTAAGTAACTCAGTGAGTGCCTTTCTAAGAAAGAAGGGCTTGGAAGAATAAAATGAAATACGAACAACCGCGCTGGTTGTAATAGATCGACTTTCATGCTAGTTCTTGCTCCAGCATAAAAGTTCCATTTCAGGGAAGGACGACGTACTATGATACTGATCTTTTTTGTTTTCTTTTTCTTTTTCACTTTTCTACAACCTCTACTCGTACGCTGGAATTTTATCATCATGGTTCTTTTATTGGTTTTCTACACTTATCTTTTTCACGAGACTTTTTTGCTATGGAGAGATCCCTTGTCTTTGCCGCCTACCTATGTCTAGAATAGCACGATAGAGCCCCTAATCTATAGCAAGAGTCTAACCGCCTGCATTGATGACTGAAGCAGGAATGAGAATAACCTAGTCTCCTTATGATTATGAAGTGAAGCAATGGAAGAAAGGAAACAAGCAACTGGGAACCATCTACAGCTTGAACACTCCTTCTTGCCTTTCAATCTCGACCTACGCTTGGATGGAATAGTGGCTTTCTTGTAGTAGTAGTAGTAGTAGTAGTAAATGAATCAGAACATCTAGGTAGCAACTATCTCGAAATGGATAAGTAAACTCCCCCATTTTTGAATGAGTATGGGTGAAAGGCCTGCTTTTACCTACGACTTTCTCATCAGAGGTTTAAAGAGGTAGTGATTCTAGGACTAGAGGGAAGTTCAAGTCGACCAATGTGATAGGCGAAGAACTAACTTCTCTGGTGTCCGTCAAAGGATTCAGAGGTAGGGGATGACCTGTAATGAATCTGCCTGTTCGGGTTAAAGGGAAGGGCCTCGTCGAAATCATCGGCTTTCTACCCAACGCCACGGCCGTGGCCCTATTATTTAAGAATATTTACGGATGTATAAGGCCAGCATAGGCTGAGTCTAATTCACCATCCCGGGATTGAATTCTGACCATAAAATCAACTATCATGCTTGGATGGAAGGAGCATTCAAGACTATCGAGGTTGGACGGAGGCGCCTCTTCTCGGTCGGGAGTGAGTTGTGAATTCAGGTGATAAGGCTTGTGATGTTCGATCTAAGATATTCGGAATCAAGATCCGGATAGAACTGTTGGCTTTCTCAATAGCTTTCTCGAGTTGCTGTTGCCGAAGCTGAGCTTGAAGAGCGGAGTTCGGCGAGAATACTCTTGACAGGTGGGCATGGAAGCTATCTGCTATGCTATTAGAGGATTTATACCGTAAACACACAACTTCCACCCTGTTGGCTGTAGTTTTAGCTTGTATATGTGAAAAATGAATAAGAAAATAAAGGATATTAAAAAAGAATTAAAATAAGATATTTTTCTGCACAAAACAGGGAAAGAGAATGAACTAGAACAAAGCAGATTTTTTTCATTCCAGCACTACAAGCATTTTGTTACATGGGAGTACATCCAATAGGAAAGCTTACACACACATAGACCAGCCAAACAACTAAACACAACATAACAAATAAAAGCAAACAAAGACACTTAACTTAGCATAGGAGTCTATCTCCAGTAAGTATCGGAGTAGATCCCCACTAACAAAAGACAAAGAACACCATACATTAAAACAAACTACTTTGCGTCTACAGACACTTATTTAAATCTTCTAGAAAGAGTCGACGGACTCTTCTAGTCTCCCCGGTCACCGAGGGTGGCAGCCCGCACAATGAGCTCTTTTTGTTCGGCGAGGAGGGCCCGAATCCGGTCTTCCAGACCGCGAATGCGGCCCCGGGTCAATTGCATCATATTTCCTACGACCTCCGGATCGAGAGCAAGCGGATGCTCCCAGAACAGACCGAGCATTTGCTCCTGTTGGAGCTTCTCGTTTTCTGCACGAGCTATCTCGTGCTGAATTGTTGCAAGTCTTCCGGTAATATCCATAATGTTTGTTTTTGGAATAAGTGTGACTGAAAGTCTTTCTTTCTGACTTCTACCTCTCTTTGAAAATATAGACTGAATGAAGCTTCTATTTATAGGCCTTGGAGGCGCCTAACTCTTTCTTATTATTAGTAAGATAAGTTGTCTTAGTTTCATAACATGTTTCAACCCCGGCTTTTCATGAATATGAACCGGATCCAGTAGATTTTAGTGTGCTGAAGAATTCTCTTCGTACTCCAATCCGTACGAAAGGCCCCCTTTCTTTTGGCGGGTATCGCCACGTGTCTTAATCCCGGATCACTCTTTCAGGAATAGGACACAATAATATAGCGCACATCAGAGAAGAGAGTACCCCCTTTATTATAAGACAGCCCCCCGCGTCCTTTCTTAATAGATGGAGCAATCGTCACTCGACAGCTCGTAAGCGGATCAGTACAAACCCACGTGATCCGTATTCGCTTACATACCAGGCGTGCTTCGTCGTACCCTGACTACTCCTCTTTCACTGGCTTATCTGTACCCAGCTACATGATGGCACTCCCCTCGGCCAATCCTCAATCGACAGCAACTCCGTCCTAGCGAATCCATATCACCTGGGTCTCTTTCTCTTAGGTTGGTTTCAGCAGGAAATACAAAGAAAAGTAAGTGGGTCCAGTCCACATCTTTTTTTCTTTAATAATGAACACTATAATTCAATGAATTACTCAAATGATTCGATGAATGACTCAAATGATCCCGGAAATACATCAATTTCTCCCTATAATATTGATACTTAGTATCACGATCAAGTTTACTAATTACCTTCGAAAAACATCTTTTTTTTCATTTTTTCCGAAACTCTTATCAAAAGGTTCGCATAAGAAATGAACATAGTTCTCGTAAGAAGTCATTATGGTTTGAATCTTTTGTTCCCACGTATCCCTATCCTTTTTCTTCTTTTTTTTGTTTTTCTGGTATATTTTTATACAAGTATTTTTTTCAGATCCTCCTGCTTGATTATACCTTTCCAGTTTTCTGTATCAATACCTTTTTCATCGTAAACAAATTCACCACCATCTAATCATTTTTCTTGATAATCAATCACATTGATGATAGAAAGAGGATCCATTTTACAAAATATATTGACATAAGTATCAGGCAGTTTCTTGCTATGATCAGCTGTAGTTATAAAGTTGTCATGAACTGTGTATATGGGGGATCCCTGGTTAAGCATTTCCAAAATAACATTCATAGCAATATATGCATCCTTTTGGTGAATGAAATTGACGAAGGTAGATACTTGAGTCTTCCTTTTATCTCTAGTTTCCGAAGGGACTCTAAGAGTAACCTGACGCCTCTTCTTGTGAATTCGATCATAAACCCATACATTGATAGGGTCTTTTGTTCATAAAATCCTGAACAGTTGTAAAGAAATCTGTTCTATATAGAACTTGAGGTACAAAGAGGATACCTGTTTATAGTAATAATAAATGGATTGATACTAAACCTATACATGTAGAAGATTTGTCTAACATAAACCCCCGCAGTGGCGAAAAAATTGTATTCTATCTAAGGAATGAAATGAATTCAGACTAAGAGTGAGATTCTCAGTGAAAAACTCTCTCAAAGGGATAGAGAGATGATCGGCATCATTTCAGAGAAGGATAGAGAGATCTCCGAGATGAAAAGTAAGATAGATCATCTTCAAGATGAGATGAAGAAATTCACTAAGGAAACAACCAAGGTTGTTAAGAAAACCAAGGTGGTTAAGACAGATAAGAAAACCAAGGTTGTTAAGAAAACAGAGAGGAAAAACCAGACTGACAAGACGAAACCTCCGTAAAAAGTATACCAGAGAGATCCCCCTCTAACGTAAAAACTGCACTTCTTTCACAACCCAGAGAGCAGCGCAGCAACGAAGTATAGTCGTAACGTAAAAGTTGCACTTGAGACGAAATCGCTTACTGGAGCGCATAAACCAATAGTTGGAGTTCTTTCGGAGGGGCGGATGAAGGCATAGTTAGAGCTTCTGAGGCACGATAGCGAGAGCTAGATTCTGTGCTATTTCAATTGGAATGGAGAATGACATCGGGATGGGCTATGACGCTTCCTGTTGAGTACAGTACACAATTCAGACTTGAAGTTCGTTTACACAGTATGAGAAAGACAATTATAAAGAATGGGACTAAGCAACTTTTTTAGATTTCATTCTTTAATATAACATCAACATAACAATAACATTATAAAGCAATATAGGCATTTATCCCATCCATCCACCGAGAAAAACACCTGCCTTACACTAAAAGTTCACGCGCTTCTTTATTCAAAACAAAAAACATTCTGAAATAAACCCACATGTAAAAGTGGGCTGGTCTGCTCATTATTTGTGTTCGTACATTTTTTCATTATTGCGATACAAGTAAGACCTCCACTATACTAGTTATGGAGAGGATTCGCGCCGGATGGAACACGGCGCTTCGAACCATAGACTACTGTTGCTGGAATGAAACAAAGCTTTGGAACAGAATTATGCTTCTTGCTAGGCCCTGACGGCGGAACTGGCATTTTTGGGGGGAAGAAAGCGGCCCCCTTTTGCGGCAGAGTAGAAAGCTGAGCTTTCCCTCGCGTAGCTCCATTCAGAAAGAACACAAAAAGGAGAAAGAACATTATTTCGCGGATTCTTGCCATCACTGCTGGAAAACAAATTTTTCTGTAGGCATCCATCGGGTCCGAGATTTTATACTGCTGCAGAAACTGAATCGAAGGGGTTGGTTGAAAGGTAAGGATAGCGTGATTGGTCGATTGGTTAGAAGGTAAGGATAGCATGATTAACTAGTTTCGGGTCTCTTGGATCATGGGCCAGAGCTACTTGGGTTTAGCCCGCTGAACATCATTTGGATGGGCTCAGATCCTTTGCATGATTTCATATGCCTTTGACGGGCTTTTAATTCGGACAGATCTGGACGGCCTTCTTGCATGGACTTGGGCTTGCTTTGATGATGGGCAGGCCTTTTCTTCGCATAGGCCTTCCCTATATATAGTACTGGGGCTAACGCGCTAGGTCGAGCGGTCGCCGAAGCTTGCTTGTTAGTATAAAACTAACGAAACCTCAAACCAACCAATATCAAGACTACTCGGGCATACTTAGCTTTTCCTCCTAAGATAAGAGCTTTCCACCAAGCTTGTCACTTTTATCAACCTCTTCACTAATTACCTAGTAACTTTGAAAAATGAATTTCCACTAGGGTAAAGTAAAATAAATGGAAGACGAAAAAACTACTACCCTAGCCTAGTAAGTAGTTGTCTATTTCGCGTGCCCTTCTTGTACTGACTTATACTGACTTACTGTATACCGCTGTTAGTGGACTGACAGCGTCAGCTGGAAAGGGGCTTTTCCGGAGAAAATGAAAACTTGATTCATGTAACAGGCTTAAACGTAGTTTTATGCGTAATAAGATGCCTATTCTCTTTAGGGATAGAAAACCAATGTAGCTTAGCATACCTGGCAAGATACTTTAACCAAGGTATAGACCAGGAGTACTTACTCATAGGTT